>OAMR01000241.1:493330-525014 GCA_900205405.1 Echinochloa crus-galli
GTTAATTTAGAGCTTTTGGTGGCCCACAGGTTCTCCAGCAAGAGCGATCTCCACTTGCTGCTTGCACGGGGAACCGACTATTTATTTATTAAGGAAATTTTTCTCTCTCGTTGTGCTCATAATCTTGGTGAACGCCCTAAATCTAAGCACCTTTCATCAATTACATGCACAAATCAACGTGATATCCTCTACTCATTGTTGAACTCTACACCACCGCAGTTTTTCCTCTCTCTGCTCTTTCTTGCATCAACACGTTAACAAAGACCATTAAACGGGTTTGAGTGCGGGTAACCCGTTTGATGATCTTCCACTTGTGTTGAAAAAGACACTAAGTGCTGAATGCGACCATGGTGCCCAATCCCGGCAACGATTCGCCCCCTTCGGATAGGGAGAATTGTTCTCTCCCGCTGTGCTCACTACCTCGTTGAACGCCCAAAATCCGAGCACCTCTCATTAGGTACGCGTGCAGATCGACGTGTTGTCCTTCGCTTATTGCTGAATGTTGCCTCCTATATAGAAGAACGTGGTTGGGCACATGGGGCTTCAGGCTGTCCACACCCGTCGTACTCTATTGTCATCCTCTGAAAGAAATATTCCTGCTTAATCATTGAGATTCTCTCCTCTATATCATTTTTTTATAAACCCGTTATCCACTATATCTTGTATTATATACCAACTACCAACATGTGAGCCCACCCATCACTCCCCCCACTCTCTGTCTCCCTCTATCTCTTCCTCTCTCTAGTAGCGGCGGCAGCGGCTGCGAGAGGTGCCGGTCTCCCCAGCCGGCAGCCTTCAGTCTTGTCGGCCTCCGGCGGCACGCGGAGCGGGACCCCAAACTCCGAAGACGGCTTCCGCGACATCGACGGCGCCGGATGGCCTCCCGGCAACGAACGGTCGCACGACAATGGCAAAGGACTCTCGTGGTGGCCACAGACGACCACACGACAACGGTTGAGGCCTCCCATGGATGGCCATGCGGCGACGATGGAGGGCTCCCACGGATGGCCACACGGCGACAGTGGAGGCCTCCAATGGTGGCCATCGACGACTACGCAGCGGCAGTGGCGGACCACGAACTCTGAAGACGCGCCCGCGGTTGCCGCGGATAGCTCCTACGACGACGATAGCGGCGGACGGTCGTACGACAACGGTGAAGGACTCTCGCGGCGGTCATGGACGGCCATGCACCGGCGGTGGAGGGCTCCCGCGGATAGCCACGCGACAACAGTGGAGACCTCTTACGGCGGCCATGAACTCCGAAGACACGCAAGCAGCTGCCGCGGCGGTGAACTCCGAAGACGCACAAGCGGCTGCCGCGGCGGTGAACGGTCGCACGACGACGCGAAGAACTCCTGCAGCAACCACGGTCGGCCACACCGTGGCAGCGGAGGGCTCCCGCGGACGGCTACGCGGCGACGGTGGAGGCCTCCTATGTCGGCCATCTTCATAAAATCCGACGGTATATACTCTTCTCTTTTTTTTATTAACGTGGGAATTTCTTGACCCTCTCGGCGAACGTGGTGGCTCCTTTTAACTCTATTGTACTAAGATAACTAGCAAGGTGGCCCGCCCAAATTTGCGCGGGTAGCTAGTTTTCTATACTAATATATAGATGTTTTAATTTAAATATAAATTTATTTAAATATTCATTGTTCCACTGCCAATACGGTTCGTCCAAATGTGCCCAAACTAACATAATTTTTTATCATCATGTATGTGGCACATGGTATGAATTAATGATGCAATCTTATATTTAATAATTATATTTGATATTGATTCTTTGATCAACTTATAATTTCCTTATTGATTTAATTTTAGGAATTTAACTATTTATTTACTTTAATCAATGGACTTTAAGGGTCAATATAGATTCCCAACAATGTGTATTATTTTTATTTCAATTATCCGAAGAATTTAATTGGTAAAAGGATTGGGGTTGGTTTAATATATTTCTCGAAATAACCCGCGGTGACGGTCGAGGCCTGCTACGGCGGGCAGTACGACTGCGCGTCGGCATCGGCGAAGGGTTCCGACGGCGGCCATGGAGGGGTGGCGGCGATGGCGGCGGCTAGGGGTGCGGGTCTCCCCGGCCGGCTGTCTCCAGCCCTACCGTCCTCTAGCGATGCGCGGAGCGGCCGGACCCGATCTCCAAAGGTGCGCGAGCGGCTCCTGTGGCGGACGCGGATGGTTCCCACGGCGGCGGATGGCCTGGCGACGGCGGACGGTCGCACGACGACGGTGGAAGCCTCGTACGTCCGGCACGTACGACTGCGCGGTAGCGGTGGCGGTGGCGGAGGGTTCCTACAGTGGCGGCGAGGGGTGCCGGTCTCCCCGGCCGACAGCCTCCAGCCCTTTCAGCCTATGGCGGCGTACGGAGCGGTCAGACCCCATATCTCCGAAGGTGCGCGGGTGGCTTCCGCGGCGGACGGTCGCACGACGACAGCGATGACTCCCGCGGCAGCCATAGACGGCCACGCGGCAGCGATGGAGGGCTCCTGCGGTGGCCGCGGACGGCTGTGCGGTGACGGTGGAGGCCTTTTATGGCAGCCACAGACGGCTGCGAGGCGGCTACGACGGAGGGCTCCCGCAGCGGCTGCGGATGGCCGCGCTCTGACCGCGGAAGGATAGCGGTGGACTGAATAATATAGACCATTAGATCTTCATCAAATCCGACGATATAATTTTTTTTAATTATTAATTGAATAATATAGAACGTTAGATTTTCATAAAATCTGACGTCATATATTCTTCTATATTTTGAATTAATTGAATAATATGGACCATTAGATCTTCATAAAATCTGATGGCATATATTTTTTACTTTTTTAGATTAACGAAATAATATGGATCGTTGGATCTTCATAAAATCCGACGGTCCATGCTCTTCTCTTTTTTAGATTAACGTGAGAATTTATTGGCTCTCTCGGCGAACGTGGTGGCTCCTTTTAACTCTCTTGTAATAATATAATAGACGGAGGGCTCCAGCGGCTGCGGATGGCCGCGCTCTGACCGCGGAAGGATAGCAGCGGACTGAATAATATAGACCGTTAGATCTTCATCAAATCCGACGATATAATTTTTTTAATTATTAATTGAATAATATAGAACGTTAGATTTTCATAAAATCTGACGTCATATATTCTTCTGTATTTTGAATTAATTGAATAATATGGACCATTAGATCTTCATAAAATCTGATGGCATATTTTTACTTTTTTAGATTAACGAAATAATATGGATAGTTGGATCTTCATAAAATCCGACGGTCCATGCTCTTCTTTTTTTTAGATTAACGTGAGAATTTCTTGGCTCTCTCGGCGAACATGGTGGCTCCTTTTAACTCTCTTGTAATAATATAATAGATAGATATAATAGATCTAAACATAGTGCATGATGAGTTGATGAAAGAGATACAGGCCGAAACTAGGCTCGGTCCGTACCAAATACTCACTAAGATAACCCATTTTTCATCTTTGGGAAGGCCGGCGGGCTTCAATCACACCGTGTACATGAAGATCTTGGGACTCTCACAAATTCCTAAAGCTCAGCAAGAGGACCACTTGGCACCAAGTCCGTCAATGTGTCACCAACCACTAAGAATAATAAAATATTGAGTACTCACTTAACCAGTGCTATAACTTAACTACAAGACACATGCACACCAGTACTATAACCAAACTACTCAAATTTGCACTAAACATGTCCTTAATCTTCGATGGATGAAGGTGTAAAGCTCAAATCTCAGTTCATTAGCTTTTGAACTCTCATAAGGCATCTCAGCTGTTTAGAAAGGAAAAACCAACATCGAGGCCAAATGGGGAGGCCATTGATAGTTGGCTACAAAATTAGGCAACATATCAGGTGGAAAACAACCTCTTCGACAAACTATGCAAACTTTAATCTAGACCAGACAATGTTGGTTTGTATAGTTTGCACAGAAGGATTATTTGCACTAGATACGTTCCATAAAAATAAACCCTGTTATGCATGCATACAGCTTTGTTTCTAAGCTCTGAGGCATACTCGGTTTCTGCTACTTGCCTATACACTAGGACACTAGGACTCGTTGGAGGAAGAACTGTTACATACTGCACACCTTAAGGCTGATGAGATCACTAGCCTTGCACCAAGCAGTATGAAAATTAAGGTGGTGATATACGTACTGGCATGCCTGAGAGGAAATACAGAGTCCGCATTGTATGTATGATGCCCTTTGCGTCCCTTCGCACCTTCCAACAGACGATCAATTTGTCACAATAATTGGTGAAACAAGGAATTTTTCTATATATGTTTGGCAGTAGGCTGTACTATGTGGTATGTTTTTCCTCCTCTGGTAGCGTACTTTTGTGGTGTTCATGATAAACGTGTCTCTCAAAGGGTGAGTATGATGAGTCAGGCCCAACGACCGACGGTGATCATTCACTGAAACCTTGGATTCATAGTCGTTCTACTTTATCAAGGCTGTTGCCACGTGGACGATCAGACACCTAGCTGAGCAATCCATCAATCAGGAAAAACCTAGACACTACTGTAGCAGTATATAATTGATTAAGGAGCACGTGATCCATAATTGTATTATTATTATTATAGGTGAGCAATCAATCAAGACACGTCGGAGGAGCTAGCTAGTACGACGTGGTACTCCGTGTATATAATATAAGGACATACACGTACACACTCACTCACTCACTCACTCACTCACTCACTCACTCACTCATCACTCACTCACTGATCGAGCTAGCTTGTATCATCGCCAGCCGGATCATCGAACATGAGAGGAGCACTGGCGCCAGTAGCAGTGGCCATCATGCTGGTGGCCACGGCGGCGGCTTTGTTCGCCGCCGTCACCGTGCGCGCCGAGCAGTGCGGCTCCCAGGCCGGCGGCGCGCTCTGCCCCAACTGCCTCTGCTGCAGCGAGTACGGCTGGTGCGGCTCCACCAGCGACTACTGCGGCGCCGGCTGCCAGAGCCAGTGCAGCGGCTGCGGCGGCAGCCCCCCGCCGCCGCCGCCACCACCCACGCCTTCGCCCCCGCCCCCGCCGTCGCCGACACCGCCGGGCGGCAGCGGCGTCGCGTCCATCATCTCCGAATCCCTGTTCAACCAGATGCTCCTCCACCGCAACGACGCCGCCTGCCCGGCCAGCGGCTTCTACACCTACGACGCCTTCATCGCCGCGGCCGCCGCCTTCCCCGGCTTCGGCACCACCGGCGACGACGACACCCGGAAGCGCGAGGTCGCCGCGTTCCTCGGCCAGACGTCGCACGAGACCACCGGCGGGTGGCCCACGGCGCCCGACGGCCCCTACGCCTGGGGCTACTGCTTCAAGGAGGAGGTGAACGGCGCCGCCGGGCCCGACTACTGCCAGCCCAGCACCCAGTGGCCCTGCGCCGCCGGCAAGAAGTACTACGGCCGCGGGCCCATCCAGCTCTCGTGGAACTACAACTACGGCCAGGCCGGGGAGGCCCTCGGCGTGGACCTCCTCAACAACCCCGACCTGGTGGCGCAGGACGCCGCCGTCTCCTTCGAGACGGCCCTCTGGTTCTGGATGACGCCGCAGTCGCCCAAGCCGTCGTGCCACGACGTCATCACGGGACAGTGGAGCCCCTCCGCCGCCGACATCGCCGCCGGGAGGCTGCCGGGGTACGGCGTCACCACCAACATCATCAACGGCGGCCTCGAGTGCGGCCACGGCGCCGACGACCGCGTTGACAACCGGATCGGATTCTACGAGCGATACTGCGACATGCTTGGGGTCAGCTATGGCGACAACTTGGACTGCTACAGCCAGACCCCATTCGGATATGGAACCACAGTCGTCTCAGCTAGACCTACTGCTGTCTTATACGACGACGCTTAGGTAGGCAGGCGTACGGCCGTACGTACGTCGTCCTATACTCCTATAAATAGTAATTAATGGCACAATATAATAAGAGCTCGATCTCTTGCTATATATATATATATATATCTATACCTGGCAGATCGAGCTCACAAAATAAAGCATATATATATATGCCAATATATGATGATCGATCGAGTCGGAGCGTCAACAGCCTAGCTGCAATATATGCTACCCCTATCTATGGAATATTGGCTGATCATATGTAAGTAAATAAAATAAATGGTTATTGATGTATTATCAATTCGTGTTTGACATTCAAGTCCTGTTTGAGGCAGCTTATTTCTTTAGAGCTTTTCTACCTAGCTTCTATATGAATCTAGCTGTTCGTACGTCTGGAGAATCTGGTAGCCGGCCGGATCGAGATGAATCAAGTGATTGGCAGTACCGATTTTATTTCTACGAGAAGATTTACCTTTTTCTCAAATGACCTGAACACCCCTCAAATTTGTTATTGGACTACTTTTATGCATTTGGTTTAATAGTTCTATTAAAAAGGAGAACGATATTAATTTGTTCTTCATCGTGTATAGAGCAATGTACATGCAAGATACGTGGGTTATAAGGTTACCAAGCTAATAGTCATCCAAGTTTACCGTGCATGCTCGTACAAGCTTTAGTCTTGGTTTGCAAACCGGGACTATAAATCCGGGACTAAAGCCCGATCACGCCCAGCCCACACATGAGTTGATATTTCTTACTTTACGAATAAACTAACCCGTAAGCATATGATACTGCCGATTTATCCCTTGCAGGATTATAGCATAAGCCTGCTGTGGTGGTAATCACCCCATCACTACTGGTTTATGCCACAAACTGGTGGTGATAAAACCTTTATCACCATCGGTTCAGGGGTGGAACCCGCAGATAAACTGATAATCCGATTTTCACTGTATTTCCGACCTTTCTGAGCTAGCCAAGCGGGTGTCTAGTGATTGCGTGATGGGTGAGTAGTACAAAGCTCCATCATTCGTGCAACAATGAAAACTCTCTGGCATCAATATGTTTGTCGGTGCCGAGATTGGCCGCCCAACCTCAGCGCCACACAGAAAGCGCTGTGTCCCCGTTCCCTGACGGTTGATGCAAGAGCTAGCACGATGACACAGGGGTTTATCCTGGTTCCAGCCACGAGGCCGTACGTCCAGCGGAGTGCGCTCGCGGCGCTGTACTATCTTGCACCGGAGTGCCTGCAGTGGGGGGCTACAAGCAAGGTGGGAGAGGAGAGGAAGTCTCCAAGTCCCTGAGAATGGGTGTGAAAGTGATTGAGGCGGGGTGCCAATATCGTGGAGTGTGGTGATCGCGCGCGTGTTCGTGCGTTCTTGGTCTGTCCGACTCTGTTGGGTTGCCCTGAGAGGGCGCCCTCCTCCACCTCTTATAGGCCAAGGAGGGGGAGGGCGTACAAGTACAAGTACAGTATGTGCTACAGGGGCGCGCACTGGAGAGCGTGGCGCCGGTCGTGCCCGTCCTTGATTCTGGCAGGGCATTTATGGCGAGCTCCGGCTTCTGCGGTCATTGTGGCCGTCCCTGTGCTTGTCTTGGCGTGGCTTCGAGGGGGTGGCAGGGCCCCTGGCCAGCGCTTGGTCATCGTCCCTTGCTGATTCGAGGGTGCCGCCTCGTCGTTCGGAGGTCTGGCCGTGGCGGAAGTACGAGAGTTGGCGGCACAGGGGTCGGTATGGTGGTTGATGTTGACCACAGTGCGCGGCGTGCCCGGTTCGCCGGGGAATGGCCGAGAGTTGGTGGATTTGACCCGGCGCTCGTCATCATGAGGTTGCGCCTGACCGGAGTCTGCGCTCGGTCGCTGTTCATACGCCCAATCGAGGGTGCCCCATGCCCGTTCGAGGGTCACGCTTGGGCTGTCACCCCGGGAGTGGTTGGCACAGTCGCGAGGACTGACCGGTCCTGACCGCCCAGTCGCCCCGTAGGCTCGCACAGTGGTCTAGAATGACCGCTGCCGGTTTGCGCAGTGTCCGCAGGCTTGCACAGGACTCGGCGTGACGGCACAATGGGCGGAGTTGGCGGAGGTGACCGGCCTGTCCGGCCGGGGCGCCCGGGTTAGCGCTTCTGACACCGTCCGTACACCCGTTCGAGGGTGTCTCCTGCCCGTTCGAGGGCACTGCTGCGGGGAATCGACGGGAGCAGGTGGCACAGTGCGACGGAATGACCCTGCAAATCCGTACAGGGCTCGCCATGCCTGCACAACGACGGGGGCAGGTGGCACTATGGCCGGAGCTGGCGGAGATGACTAGGCCTGAGCGACCCGCGTGGTGCGCCTGTCCAGGGTTCGCCCTTGGTCGCTGCCCGTACACCGTTCGAATGTGCCCCATGCCCATTCGAGGGCCTTGCGGTGGGGAGAGGATGGGAGCGGTTGGCACAGTGTGGTGGAATGACCTGTGCCAGTACGCACAGTGGCGGAGTGTCAGCACAGGGCCCAGAGCAGACGGCACTATGGGTCTGACGGTATCAGCGGCGTGGAGTGGGAAGGGGTTTGCCTTTTGACTTTGGTGCCCGGTGGATGGGGCAGGCATTAAATGCCGTTGTCGGTTGGGGCGCCGGGGCGCGCCGCGTTGAGTAGAGGGGTGGCCTCGAGCGAGGCGGAGTTGGTTCTCCTGCTTGAGGGGGTGCGCGGCACTCGAGCGAGGCGGAGTTGGCATTGCGCCTGCTCGAGGGGGTTGGGGACCCTCGAGCGAGGCGGAGACGGGGTTCGCCACTTGGGTTCCTTCGGCAAACGAGCTTGGACGGCTGTTTGGGCCGTGATAAGCTGTGACGGGCCGCGTCGCCTGGGTGGCTTCTTCGGGCCGCTGGGGATTCGGCCCTTTGTGATTAACGTTTTTTGAGGGTGATTATCTCGATGGTTAGGGGACCCCCTTGGTATGTCCCCGACAATGTTGACGCAAAAAGTCAGACGATGACAATCTGCGTGAACACACGATCGGCCTCGGAGATTTGCTTCACTCCGATGACGAGCCGATAATCTTGAGGTTCAGGGCGTGCCAGTCAATTTGACCTGTAATTGATAAGGAAATAAAATAGTATAAAATTCGCAGATCGGCTATGATTCCGAACTGTCCTTCTGTGTCTTAGATCGGCTAAGGTAGCCGATGACAGTTTAAAGTCCAAATACTAGGCTCATATCGGACATGCGCTTAAAAGCTTAAGAACCGATTTAAATATTAGATTTAGAATGATAAATTGGTGATAAAAACTAAAGATTAACAGAAATAATAGAATAAGTCTATTAAGATCTAGCAGATATCGATAACTTTGAACGAAACAGTAAAATGGAGCAAAACAACCTAAATCGGCTAATCTGATCGGCTGAACGACAACGTTTGATACAGGGTTGTAATAAATAGATTCTAGATAAAAGTGAGGCACTAAAACCTACAATCTGAAGATTACAATAACTTGGTGCAACAACTAGACAACAACAACAACAACATAGCCTTTTGTCCCAAGCTAGTTGGGGTAGGCTAAAAAGGGCAGACCCAGTGCCAGGCGGCTCCCACTCAAGTGGGGTTCTGGGGAAGGGTATAACCGAGGCACAGTCTTACCCCCGCAAATATGCAGGGAGACGGCATCGAACCCAGGACCTGGTGCTCGGTGGGTGAGCTTCTCACCAACTGCACCAAGCCTGCCCTTGAGTGCAACAACTAGACGGCATCGAATCTAGTTGGTGCAACAACTAGATTTTAGATAAAAGTGAGGCACTTAAACCTACAATCTAGCAATCGCGATAACTTGGTGCAAAGATTAAACCTTAGATTAAAGTGAGACACTCTGAACCTACGATCCAACAATTGCGATAACTCTTTGGAAGGATCTAGACGAAACTATAGCGATGCGCCGATAGTTAAAGCCTAGAGAACACCAGCTAAAAGCGGAATTTACAAGCAAGCCAAAGATCATGGAGATGTAACCCAACGAAGACTTGGAAGAACTCGTAAAGCTACGGAAATTAAGGTTTAAAAGTAGATGCAATGGGAATAGAATAAAAGTTTGTTTGATTTGGTGCGTACAAAGATACATACTCCACATTGATTACGGGGATTCTTAAACTTGAACAAAAAGAAAGTAGAACAATAACAAAAATCTTAAAACCTACGTTGAACTTATTGTGTCCCCACTGCCATATATGCCGGTCATTCCTCATCATTCAATCGCCCCATCCTTAATCAGCCACGGCTACACCAGCACATTGAAATCGGCTGACTGCTTTGATCGCCGGCTCTCAACTCATTGACTTGATTGGCTTCACAACGAATCGGCTTCCATATTCACCTTCAATCATCGGCCATCAATGGCTATCCTTTCTTGATCACAATTCTTGAACACAAGTACAAAAGTCGGTGTCAACACATGCCCCTAGTTTTGGAATAAGATGACATTATGTTGTTTCAAAACTCTCAGTCATCGTTGCACCTCCGCCGCATTCAGACTCCTGTTTCCCGGTACCCATGGCGATTGGTTTGTTAACACCATCCGGCATCTCCTCGAAAATTGGGCCTCAATCTCCACCACGACTTCAACTCGTCTACCCACGATCAGGCGACGGTTCCGTTCTTTATTCTCTATTTAAGCAAAGGACCCCAATCTCCTCTCACCCAACCAATACTCTTCGTCTTCCTTCCATCTTTTCTTTCCCCTTTTCAACATTAGCAATGGCAAGCAAGCGTTGTCGGACCTTAGGACCGGCAATCCACCTGGGGGTACCCAAGTGGTAGATTTGTAGGCGAGGGATCATCGAGCGAGTAGCTTGATGGTACACAGGAGGCACTGGTTTAGACAGGTTCGGGCTACCCAGAGTTATAATACCCTACGTCCTGTGTCGGTGGTTGTGTTTGTATTGCTGGAACTTGGCCGAGCTTCTTGAGACTCGGGTGAGAGTATGGTTACAGAATGACCGTGTTGGATGGGTTCTGGGATATCCCTCAGGGGGATGACCTAGGCCACCTTATATATGCCGACAGTCTAGGGTTTACAAGTTGGTTTCAATCTAAACCTACCAAATTACGTCATCGTCATCTTGTCCACCAAGTCGGCTGTTCCTTGTAGGCCACCTCGGGGTCGGCCCATAACCCTGTCAGTGATGGGTCTAGTAGTACCCATATCCCACAAGCGCAGTGCCGCCGACGGTCCATCCAGGCCATCTCTGCCTCGTCGCCAGCGAAGGGTAAGAAATCTCTTCCCAATTTCTGATTACAATGATCCCGCCGACCCGTGGCCTTTGATTTAAGGATGACGAGGCCACTTGTGCTCGCCGTGTGGTACCGCTCCCAGATCCTTTCGCCATGAGCTCGTCTTCCTAAGGGCCGGTCGTTGATAAGGAGACGCGGGAGATCATCACCGGGCTCCTCAAGGATGGGCGTGAAGCCCACGACCTCTACTCCGAGGCATCCTACGAAGTGGGGCGTCTGGAGACTTGCTTGGAGGTAACCCAGGCAGCCCTCTCCGCCTCTAAGGATAACCCAGCCAGCTGGCGGATGCCGATGCCAGGGTTGCAGGTACATTCTTCTGGCATGTACCTTCAATTGCCATGATTCTTACTGCTCCAATCTCTTAACCTCTCCTCCTATTAGCCCTGGAGGCAGAGCTGCAGGTCCTCCGCGACGCAGCCGATGCCGCCGTCATCAACGTCAACGCTCGCGGCACAACGCTCGTCGAGCGCCTCCAGGATGTGCTCGCACACGCCGGCCATGGACTCCGCCAGGGGCGGCAATGGCCTTCGCCACAGTGCAGACGAGCGTGGGCCTCGAACTCCGCCAGATGCAGCTCGATCCTCCCGTTGGCAATGACGAGGACTTCGAGGAGTTGAACGGCGACTTCGACGGGCCGGCAATGGCAATCCAGGCGGCGGTCCCAGCCGAGAGTGTGGGGAACCAGGTGTTCCTGGGTTAACCCTCTTTCCTTTTTCTTGTCTGTGGTTCTGGGGAGCTCCAGAAAACCCCATCTTTTACGATGAACAATGGTCGATGTATATATCTGCCGACCCTAATAGGCCTTTTGCCTTTGTTCTGTGCTTTCAATTTTTTGCACTTAGGGTGATACATAATGTATCGGCCATATCCGATCGCAATTGGCTATCAGCACACTTGCTCTATGCACCATCATTTTTCTTCAGAAACTTCATTCTATAGGCAATACGTGATATCGGCTACAACCAACCGACGCAAGCAATCGGCTTTAAGCATCTACCCATATGCTAGGATAGTATTTTTTCAGATATTTTCCATTCAATGCTCGAGGAAATTCCTCTCCTTCCAAAGTTTCTAGGATATATGTATTACCAGGCGCACATTGACTTATCCGAAATGGCCCTTCCCAAGTAGGCGACCATTTTCCATATTTCTGATCTCTGGATCCTATCGGCAAAACCACTTTCCATACCAAATCCCCTTGAGAAAATTCCTTAACTTTTACTTTCTTATCATACCATCTGGCCACCCGAGCTTTATTTTCTTGAATCCTCAAGGCTTTTCTTCATCAAGTCAGTGTAATCATCGGCTCTCAACTGATCTTGAATTGAAATACGTCTCGATCCAGATTTGATCTCCCAAGGCTGCGTGTCGGCGTGGGGAGGGGAGGGGCGGCGCAGGTTGTGACCTAGGGTTTGCGGTATATGGGCTGGAGGGGTGTTATCAGGCCAAGACGGGCCGCCATAGTGCCGGCCTATTTTTGTGCCAGGCCTGGGCCTGGGCCGGCACTATTGACCGAAATGGCAGCCCAAGCACGGCCGTAGCGTAGTGTCGGGCCGGCCCGTGTACTATGCACTATGGGCCGGGCCGTGCTAGTGCCGGGCCATTTCAGGCCGGGCCTCGTGCCGCCCATTTATCGCTGCCCATTTGGCCATTTACAGAGTGCACGAAACTAATCAATAACCATGCATATTTTTATTGCACTGATTCAATTCATCAACAGCATGCACATTGCTTGCACGCATTATTCGCATACATATGTCATATTTATTATTGTGGTGCTCGATCAGCTGCTGCTGTAGGGCGTCTGGCTGTAGCAGTCCAAGTTGTCGCCATAGCTAACGCCAAGCATGTCGCAGTACCGCTTGTAGAATCCAATCCGGTCGGCGACGCGGCTGTCGGCGCCATGGCCGCACTCGATCCCGCCGTTGATGATGTTGGTGACGAGGCCGTACCCGGGCACCCTCCCGGCGGCGGTGTCGGCGGCGGAGGGGCTCCACTGCCCGGTGATGACGGCGTGGCACGACGGCTTGGGCGACTGCGCCGTCATCCAGAACCAGACGGCCGTCTCGAAGGAGACGACGGCGTCGGTGGCCACAAGACCCGGGTTGCCGAGCAGGTTCTGGCCGATGGCCTGCCCCGCCGGGCCGTAGTTGTAGTTCCACGAGATCTGGATGGGCCCGCGGCCGTAGTACTGCTGGCCGCCGGCGCAGGGCCACTGCGAGCTGGGCTTACAGTAATCGGAGCCCGGGTTCTGCTCCTGCTTGAAGCAGTAGCCCCAGGCGTACGGGCCGTCGGGCGCCGTGGCCCACCCGCCGGTGGTCTCGTGCGACGTCTGGGCCAGGAACGCGGCGAGCTCCCGCTTCTGGGTGTCGAGGCTGCCGGTGGTGCCGAAGCCGGGGAAGGCGGCGGCGGCGGTGACGAAGGCGTTGTAGGTGTAGAAGCCGTTGGCGGGGCAGGCGGCGTCGTTGCGGTGGAGGAGCATCTGGTTGAACAGGGATTCGGAGATGATGGAGCCGACGCCGCCGCCGCCGGTGCTCGGAGGGCTGCCGCCGCCGCTGCAGCCGCTGCACTGGCTCTGGCAGCCGGCGCCGCAGTAGTCGGAGGTGGAGCCGCACCAGCCGAACTTGCTGCAGCAGAGGCAGTTGGGGCAGAGCGCTCCGCCGGCCTGCGTGCCGCACTGCTCGGCTTGAGCGGACGACATGGCGAAGGCAGTGGCCAACGCCATGGCCAGCACTACAGCCAGTGCTCTCATCTCGCCAAACAATGCAAGCAAGTAACTCGGATCGATCGGTGCTAGCTGCTGGTTACGTGTGTAGTAGCTCTGGTTTTTGTGTGCCAGAGGCGATGGGCGCGCATGGCCTTTTATAGGTGTCTAGCACCAGCTCGGGGCTGTGTACACATGCATGTCATGTTGTTGACACGCACGTATGTAGAGAGGAATAGTAGCTAGTCGTACTTGCATCGGATGGAGAGATGGAGATGGGCTGCATAAAAATGCATAATGTAATTGCTGCTCATTGTGTGCTTGTTTTCAGGAAAATATCTCTGGTAGTTAGTCTGCTTAATATATACATATCACTCTCGAACGCTGCAAAACTCGGAGACCTAATTAAAAAGCTAAGTACGTGATCAGCAGTCCTGGAAGGTGGTTAGCCTCACAAAGCTAAGTAGATGGATCGAGCGGCCCATCACATGGCGTTACAAGCGATGCATGGAAATTAGGCAGCATATATGCAGCAGGCTACAGGACAGACAGGAGGTCGTAGCGTGGAAAGATCTCGCGCGCCGGCTATGATATGGTAGCAGCAGAGAGGCTGTGCCGGTAAGTCAGAGTCAGTTGTGGCCGGTCAAATTTGACTTGTCGCTTTGCTGACGCGCGATCCATCATCCAGCCTGTCTTTGCGGCCGTATATGCAATGCAGCCGCCGCATACTGCCTACGACTCGAGAAAAAAAAAAGAAAAGGTCGTATATACTGTGTATTGCCAGCAAGAACACTACTCCACATTGCATGCATGCATATTGCCTGCTTTGACGAGAGGTGGACATCACCACATATCTCAAAGTTGGCGGCTGCCATGCATGCCTATAGCAACCAATACAAGATATCGATCAGATGTGGAATTCCACCCTTTTTCTGTACGCCCTCCCTCTTCTCTCGTTTGGTTGCCATTGCAATCAATCAATATATATTCGCAGCAGTATGTGTACCTACAAAATAGACATGTTTATATGATTATCCTTTCCTTCTGATGAAAAAGGAAGCCTTGTAGTGATGATTCAATATTTTTTTTTGAACCGAACTACGGCAGGCAAATTGCCGACCTGAACTTATATTATGCATGCAAAGGATACCGGTATACAAGGATTTGTGAGAGGTAGGAAGGAAAGAGAGTGAAGCACTCAGCTAGCCTATTACGAAACGCAATTGCTCGCTCCAGGAACGTAGAGATAAGGCATGAGCGATGTTTTTTGGCCTATGTGACCAGAGGTGAAGATCGCTTGCAATCCCCCGGACGATCTGCCGCACGTTAGTCGCTCCCGGTGAATGAGCCAGCTGAATTGTTTGACTTGAGGGGTGGCATAGTTGTTCCAAATCCGATGGGCCCGTTGATCTTGCGGCACTAGTGGGGACAAATTTCTGTATAGCGCTGCAGTAGAGAAAGGAGCCAGGGAGGTCCTCATGCGCCTGGTGTCTGGTTGCGAGGGTTGAAGATGCACTGTCTGTAAGGCCTGTCTGAGCTTGCGGAGGTCCTCCGTTGCGATAGCAGATAGCCGAGGTAACAGGTGGAGATCCCAGCCATTTTCCTGGAGCGCCGCCTTGATCGATATGTTTGGTCTGGTGGAGAAGGTAAGCAGAGCCGGCATTAGCTCTGCCAGTGGAGCCGGGCCAATCCAGTGATCATAGTGATGATTCAATATTAAACCAATGAATACACAGGGTTTCACCACGCGTTACAAAATCTATCACTAATATCTGTACAATACGAAAATGAAATGTGCATGAACTGATGCAGCAGATAGTTTGCGTTGCTCCAGTTGAGAGTAGTTCCTAAAATCTACCGACAAGTTATGGGCCAGTGTGGGACGAGAGCATAATAAATGAATTGGTTCATCACGGTCCCGATCATATAACAAAAACCAGTAGAGCAGATGGGAAAACATGGTTTATATGTCAAAAAATGTTGACAAAATAACGCTTCATCTTTCCCAAAATTAGCAGGTGATTTGCAAGAAAAAAAAACAGGCTGCGACTGCGAGTGACAGAAAGCGACCCACACACACAGGCCTAAACTAGGCTCGGCCCGTATCCACCACCCACCACGGTTCGAGCCCGTTCGATGAAACAACACCACCACTCTGTGTATGATGGACCTAGGTGCTGCTGGGCTCCAGAAGATATTTACCGGAGTAGTAGTAGGCTTTTGTACAGATGGGCCTATAATCTTTTTGGAAAGTAACAGATGGGGCCTATAATCTCAGGTCCATGCTAGATGGATCAATTGAACCAGGTTGTGGCCCAGCAGAGTTGGCTGCTGACCCAGCCCGTGAGAAAAGAAAACAAAGACCAGAGCTTTTGTGGCAGTGGTGGTAGTGGTTCCGTTTCGTGGCAGTCTCTTGCTCAGCTGATTTATCTCTTGGCCCCAAAAGCCACACCTCTCACAAACCAACAAAAAAAACCAAACCAAACTGGATGGTGCGTGCATCTTCTTCTTTTACAACTCCGGACAAGATGAAGGAAATGGAAATATCTGTTGATAAAACAGGACACGCACCTGCTTCCAGAAACATAAGGAGAGATATACTCAACCCATAATAACACGTGTATTTCTTTTCCCCCCGAAAAAACTCATCTGTGCCATATTTCTATGAATAATGGAATACAAATTGTTCTACTATCAAACAGAATTTTATGAGCACGTGCCAACACGTCGCGTCATAGAGAAGAAGTTGCTTCACTGCGTGCATAGATAAACCTCTCTTTCAATGAAACTATGTTAGATACAGTTATTAGCTAGTAGATCTACGTGTAGGAGAAAGGAAGAGGAAGGTAAAAATACTGTCTTTTTTAGAGAGAAATAGTGTCATTTCCCATACCAGTACGAACAAAGTTGTTTGCTATAATTCCCCAAAGATACATTCTGAATCCTCAAATTTTCAGTCTGTTCTTGATGTGTTCCACTTAAAAGCTGCATAAAGGTTCTAATTCAGCAGTAACCTAAGACTCGACAAAGATTACGCGATTCAAAAGCTGCACATTTCCCAAATTTAGTAGAACTGTTTGGCACCATTGTCAAACCTCTAGTTTTCAGTCAACACTTGCTCAATTTGAGTACCCACTCTATTCATCGTGCAATATATGGTCCATCGGTGAAAGAATGAAATTCCATGGTCGGTCCATTTCCCATCAGAAAAAAACACAATCTTTTTTTTCCCGCATCCTCACAAAAAGACAAGTCAGATAGCACTCACAACTTAATTTTGACCAATAATTAAGCCGTGTTTTTCTGGGTTGACAAAATTTTGTCAGTCCGTTTGATCAATAGTTAAGGGTATTAAATAAAGTCACTTTACAAAACTACATTCACAACATTGGAGTATTTCGCCTGACCTATCCAATGAGATCTTTGACCGCACGATTAGAGGATGGTTACGGTAGCATTATTATAACAAATCATGGACTAATTAGATTCGTCGCGTAAAGGTACACCAATTCTAAAAGATTTTGTAAATAGATTTTATTTAATATTCCATACATATAAAATTGTCTTTGACGAAAAAAATTATGCGAGGGAAAAGAAACACGGCCTACGGTGCCAAAATGTCAGTGAACTCGTGCCTGTAACTCTGAACTTTGTGACGTGCACGAAGAAGATACTACGGAGTGTGAGTGTGAGTGTGAGTGTGAGTGTGGGGGAGGAGATAGCCGCACCGCAGGAGGCGAGAGCAAAATCTCTGGCCGCCATCGTCTCCACGTCAAGCAGCGAGACATCACTCCCTTCCCCTACATATCTCATCTCCTTCCCGGGGAATCCCCAACTCACCCACCCACCCCCAAGGAAGGCATCACTGCATCAGCCATGGCGCCGCCCTCGGTGTCCTCCTCCCACCTCCTCATCACCGCCTCCCTCCCAAAGCCCAAGCCTTCCTCCCTCCGCCCGCCGCGTCTCGCTCTCGCCAAGCCCCTCCCGGCGGCCCTCCTCGCTCTCGCGGCGGCGCCCGCTCTCGCCGCCGACGCGCCGGCGCCTCCTCCAGCCCCGGACCCTGCGCCGGCCCCCGAGCTCCAGGTCGAGGCCCCCACGCCCACCGCCAACCCCTTCGCCAACTCCCTCCTCACGGCCCCCAAGCCGTCCTCCGCCGCCGCCGACCTCCCCGAGGGCGCGCAGTGGCGCTACAGCGAGTTCCTCTCCGCCGTCAAGCGCGGCAAGGTCGAGCGCGTCCGCTTCTCCAAGGACGGCGGCCTGCTCCAGCTCACCGCCGTCGACGGCCGCCGCGCCACCGTCGTCGTCCCCAACGACCCCGACCTCATCGACATCCTCGCCACCAACGGCGTCGACATCTCCGTCTCCGAGGGCGACGCCGCCGGCCCCGGTGGCTTCGTCGCCTTCGTCGGCAACCTCCTCTTCCCCTTCCTCGCCTTCGCGGGGCTCTTCTTCCTCTTCCGCCGCGCGCAGGGCGGCCCGGGCGCGGGCCCTGGCGGGCTCGGCGGGCCCATGGACTTTGGCCGCTCCAAGAGCAAGTTCCAGGAGGTGCCTGAGACCGGCGTCACCTTCGTCGACGTCGCCGGCGCCGATCAGGCCAAGCTCGAGCTCCAGGAGGTCGTCGATTTCCTCAAGAACCCCGACAAGTACACCGCGCTCGGAGCCAAGATCCCCAAGGGTTGTCTCCTCGTCGGCCCGCCTGGGACGGGTAAAACCCTGCTCGCGCGTGCCGTCGCCGGTGAGGCCGGGGTGCCATTCTTCTCCTGCGCCGCGTCCGAGTTCGTCGAGCTCTTCGTCGGTGTCGGTGCCTCCAGGGTGCGTGACCTCTTCGAGAAGGCCAAGGCCAAGGCGCCCTGCATTGTCTTCATCGATGAGATTGATGCCGTCGGGAGGCAGCGTGGCGCTGGACTTGGTGGTGGTAACGATGAGAGGGAGCAGACCATTAACCAGCTCTTGACGGAGATGGACGGCTTCGCCGGCAACAGCGGTGTCATTGTGCTCGCCGCGACCAACAGGCCTGATGTGCTCGACTCGGCGCTTCTTCGTCCAGGAAGGTTCGATCGGCAGGTCACCGTTGACAGGCCAGATGTTGCCGGCCGCGTCAAGATTCTTGAGGTGAGTGATGAGCCTGCTGCTCCTAACTTGTGAATTAATACTTTGCTGCCAGACACATATTCTTCTGGCCTATCTATTGTTAGCTCAACTGATTTGTTGATTTGCTTAACCCATTGCTATATATGTGGCTAGTCAAGCAAAGAGAACTTGCTCGCTTGGAAATTCAAAATCATAGCAAAAAAATTGGAACTTGGAACAATTAGTCTGGATATGTTCCCATTCATGTTTCATAGTGTTATAGGAAATTACTAGCTTTGTCAATAGAAATCTTAATGCTTTTGTTATTACATCATTCTCTTCACTCAAGTCATGAACAGATACTGTCCTAGTTTAAGAAAAGGGATTTGCTTGCTTGGGATTGGACCAGAAAAAAAAACTTATCATAGCTAACTAGTGTTTGTTCTGTATCATATTATAGTGTAGTAAAATGCATGGGCATAACTGATTTTGTTATCTGGAACAGGATAGGTCTTCTCCAATTGGGTACACCTTTAGTTTGATTATTCATAAGAATGACTTTCTAAATCTAACAGCACTAAGATTAAGTATGTCCACTAACAAAGTAAAGGTTTCTAATTTTATGAATTCATAATCATAAGACTTCAATGTTTCTCCATGCCCTGCTAACCTTGATATTTTAATTATACTTGGGCTTACAAAACATGTTCCTTTTAATCTAATAGGTGCACTCCAGAGGAAAAGCTTTGGCGAAAGATGTCGACTTTGAGAAAATTGCTAGAAGAACCCCTGGTTTCACTGGAGCTGATCTTCAAAACCTGATGAACGAGGCTGCCATTCTTGCTGCTCGCCGTGATCTTAAGGAAATAAGCAAGGATGAGATCTCTGATGCTCTTGAGAGGATCATTGCTGGGCCCGAGAAGAAAAACGCAGTTGTTTCTGAGGAGAAGAAGAGGCTTGTGGCTTACCATGGTAAATTTCATGAATTGCAACTTCAAGTTGAACCCATCCTGGGAGACACGGATTCCTAATCTGTTTCTGAAATTCTGTATTTGCAGAGGCTGGTCATGCTCTCGTAGGCGCCCTCATGCCTGAATATGACCCGGTTGCTAAGATTTCCATCATTCCTCGTGGTCAAGCTGGTGGACTCACATTCTTTGCTCCAAGTGAAGAGCGGCTTGAGTCTGGATTATACAGCAGAAGCTATCTTGAGAACCAAATGGCTGTTGCCCTTGGTGGCAGGTGCGATGTTCATTAAAAGTTTGTGCACTCTCTGCATCCACTAGTTTCTGATGTTGTGCAGAGTGCTGAACTATTTGAGCTATCATGGTGTGCAGGGTTGCTGAAGAGGTGATCTTTGGCCAAGAAAACGTGACAACAGGAGCTTCCAATGACTTCATGCAGGTGTCACGTGTCGCAAGGCAAATGGTTGAAAGGTTTGGATTCAGTAAGAAGATTGGACAAGTTGCGATTGGGGGACCTGGTGGAAACCCTTTCTTGGGACAGCAGGTACGTCACTACTCACTACAGAAAGACTTGCAAGAGAAATCCTACACTCCAGAACCAGGACCTACAGCAACTAAGTGAAGAGCTTGCGTGCAAACCTCAAGAATTTCAACACATATCCGAAACATTTGTTGTCTTCATCAGCTTGTTTCCTGAAATCGCCACCGGCCTGTAGGGAAATTTTTTTTCTCTATGTTTACTATTGCCCAGCCCAGTTACATTGAACCCTTAATGACCACTGACTGCACCCTGTGCTGAGTCGCGTCTAGTCTTCAAATGCCGTCCCATAACACACCACTCCTATACGGCCAATTCTGTCTTCATCAGCCTTCTGGTTCATAGCAAAGGTGTGAATAGGAACCTTATCTCATTCTGTGTGGCTGCTGGCAGACCTTGGTTTCCCTGCCTAACCTGGATGTTTGTCACTTGGATTAGTCATTGCTTCTCAGAATTTGTCCCGCTGATTCTGAGGAACCAAGTGACTCATAATTTGACAAAATTTTCACATTGTTGTCGCAGATGTCCAGCCAGAAAGACTACTCCATGGCTACAGCGGATGTTGTGGACGCTGAGGTGAGGGAGCTCGTGGAGAGGGCCTACTCGAGAGCAACACAGATCATCACCACGCACATCGACATCCTCCACAAGCTAGCGCAGCTTCTGATCGAGAAGGAGACGGTGGACGGGGAGGAGTTCATGAGCCTTTTCATTGACGGCCAGGCTGAGCTGTTTGTCGCGTGAGGCGCGAAAGCATCAGGGAGATGGCTGCTCTTGGCGTGTTGTATTGATCTGTGCCCTTTTGTACGGGTACTCGGGTAAACGGAGAGAAAAGGGGAGCTCAGCTTGTAGGAACCACATTGATGTAGCCAAGGATCTTTTTGCATACTTGTATAGTCTTTGCCTTGTAAAAAGCATCTACTGACATTTGAGGAAGTAAAATGCCACTTACTGTTATAGCACCACTCACTGATCAATCCAATGTGAAAGGAATCTGTTCACACGCTGAGGCTACTTGCGCACAACATATAACGTGATGTATAGCTGCTGCACGAGGAAGAAGAAATGGTTCTCAACTTCTGAACTAACAAGCCCTAAGAAAAAAAAGGAACTTCTGAACCTGCTCGGCTGCGCTTATTGGACCTGCGCTGTAGCCAGCTACTCTATACTCTAGCTGCTGTAGCATTTGCTTGCTTGCAGCCGCAGCCGCAGCAAGCTCTTCCGATCAGCATAATAACTTCTTCTGTATAGTAACAACAATGACCTGTATACTCTTCATTTGTGATTGTAAAACGAAAGCCAGTGCTGCTCTGCTCCTGAAGAGGATCTGCGTTTGGGCATTGGCGCATTGCTGGGAGCATGTTTCCAGAACGAACAAGATACGGGTAGAGAAGGGGAAGGACGGAGATCAAATGCAGTGGCCACTGCCACTGCAACTTAAGACTGCACGCAACCACAGCCGTCCGATCTCGCGGTAGACGGGCCAGATCTTACGCTACAGTGTCAAACAGTATTTTAGCGAACAGTGTTTCTGTGAACAGTGCTCGTGTGAACAGTAGATGAATAGTATGCTACAATATTTTCTCTCACAGCTGCCCGCTGCTTATCTTGCAGTTATACTAGGCACTGCACCGGATCCGTGTCCGGGAAGTTAGTGAAAAACACGATCGCCTGCCACATCAATAAAATATTTTCTTTACGAGATCTCGGCTCTTCGGAATGATTGTAGAGAGCCCTGCCTCCTCTTTTATGTGTCAATTGAGCAGCAAACATTGTGACTGATACCTTCATACCTGATGCCACATGTAGTGCTACTGATCCAGCACAGCACCAAAATGACAAAGACTTACTTGAGCAGCGTTTTTGAGTTGCCGCACACAGCCACACACCTATTTCATTTGGAGAAAATTGCAATACAGGAGGCTTCATTTGAAGAGAATTAGAGAAAGGAAAGGAGGGCATACAAATCTGCAAGTCAGAAAGTACATTCAGCTCTCTGCTGTTTCATATTTATTTTAAAAAACTATCGACAAAAATGCAAATGGCCAAATAAAGTTTTACAATGCTTCATCTTCCTATCTTCTTGAGTCATGGCTTCACAAGCCAAGGCATTTGAAGCAACAGTCTTACATTCCATCCCAAAATCAACACTATGGAAAGGTAACGAAATGTACTTTTTTTTATAATGGATAATATATTACCCGGCCTTGACCAAAACGGCTACGTCCAAACAAAAAACATGAAAATTACATTCCATCAAGGGGCTCTAGTAGTCCTACGCGACCATCAAGATCGCTATAACACGTTTGTCAGACCCTATAAAGAACTGAAAAAGCTGGACACCAACCACCATTGATGCTTCTTTCAAGGCAACAGCACGAAGACTTGGCGCATATACTGCCAACCAACATCCGAACTGTTACGCCATCCAATGCCTTCTCCGCCTTGAGCTGAATACCGAACATAGTGTCTACACGGGAGAACTGTCTGGCCTTAACGAACAAGAACATCGACAACGCGTCTGCACTGCCGCCGCCGGCCTGGAGCAACCAGGCTAGGTTTTCATCCAGTTATTGATCATCCACGAACGCAACAGGGAATGGTCTGACCAACGACTTCAGCAGCGCCTTCAACAAGGTGTGTGTCACGGACACTTCACCGCCGCCAGTCCGACAAAACATGCCAGACAAGGATTTCACTCAAATCGCCGCCACCACCGTCACCACTGCGCCCGGCCAACAGAGAGGTCTCCCTCACCGGAAGGACACCAGCATCTTCGCACAAGACACCGCCACCGCAAGACAAGACGCACTCCGGCCGCCGTCGACGAACACCGCCACTCGAAGCAAGGTTTGCCGGCAAAGGGACGGTACCAACCCGTGGTGAAGGCGGCTGCACGACAGCTAACGAAATCCGTCTAGATTGCCCCCGTGGGGGCGACGCGGAACGAAATTTACCTACTTAGACTTGTCTCGTGTGGTGCTCTCCTTCATCCTTCGAATAGCTCTTGCAACATCTCTTTCAGGTTCCAGGGAGTGAATTTTGGGGTGGTAACATCGTTGCACTTTATGTATATTGTGTAGCCTGAAATTATTTCCTCGCTGATATCTCTGCGCAGCTTTTTTCTCAGCTCAGGATCTGGGACCTTCCACAGCTTCTGTGTAGTGTAGGTTTTCTGGAACTCAGACTCAAAGTTAGGCAGTGGTGAGTAGTTTTTCCCGAAGCGACCAGCAGGTGAAGGAGTGAACAAGCATGCCAATACAGGCTCCCAAGATACTTGCAGATAGCTGTCCATATAGCCCTCGACTTCGGCAAAGAGGCCTGCCTCGTAGGACGCACGAAAATAAGGAGTGTTGTGGAGTTGATCCCTTATGAAAGATGAGTTGTTGAGCAAGAACAAGAACTTGAGGCTTCGATCTGGGAATGCTTCGGACTTGTTGGCAAGCTTTTCTTGTAGACAAGACACCATCTCCACGACCAGGCCGGTCAAAGTTGGCGCCTTATCAATCTGATGAGGCACATACTTACCAAGACTAGCTGCTTCAGACAGGATTTGCTCCAGTGAGGAGGAATTAGCCCCAAGGAAATTAATGTAGCTTAATAGGGACAGAGTGATCTTATGGATGTCTGATGATGCTTGTGGATTTTGATGACCATGACCCCATGAGTTTTCACAGTCCTCTATGGATTCCAGTTCCAGGATATAATGCCTAATCTCTTGCATTGTTCTCCAGATGGCCTCACCTGCCTGTCCCTCCTTTGCTGACAAGAGGTTGGCAATGGCGCTCACTATCCTTTCAACCTCTGCCGAGGCCGGCGGATGGAATGACGACAGGATATGAGATGTGGCCTTGGACAGAGTCTCGTGTACACGGAGCAGGGTATGGAGCTTCTGGTACGAGACCGGCACTGGCACTAGCAATGGATTGGCAGTAAAAGCTTGACATGCAAGATTTGGAGCAACTATGACGTCAACAAAAGCAAGCATTTTCAACATGGCTTGGTGCATTTTCAACATGGCACTGTTCCATCATATCTTGTTCCTCGGAATTGCTCCGGAATAGTAGCTTGTTGGTCAGTATCCACGATGATAGCTTGTCCGTGACCCGCCGTAACAGGGATTGTTCTTGTTGCTCCTTGAAGGATCGATACGGCGAGGAGGGAGGGGGGAGTGAACGGGAGTCGATAAAAATTTCTTCTCGAAATTCGGTCTATGTCCCAAAAATCACTACCCGAGGTCTCCTCACAAGCTTACCAAGGTAGCGTAGTCACAGCGGACTTACCAACCCTAGGAACAAGCAAGAGCAACACAACAAAACGGAAGCACAACAAAACTCTTGCTGTCTGCTTGAGTCTGGGCGGACCGTCCGCATAGGGGTCGCGGACCGTCCGTGGTCAGGGCGGACCGTCCGACTAGGCAAGGCGGACCATCCGTAAAACCCTTCCGAATCTCCAGAGACTTCAGGTGAAAATCGGACCCTTTTCACTCCGAGCCTCTACCGCGGACCGTCCGCCAGTGTCGCGGACCGTCCGAGGGGTCAAGACGGACCGTCCGTCAAGAAGACAGGAAACTTCAAACGAAAGCCTCTGCACGGACCGTCCGCCAATCACATGCGGACCGTCCGGGAACACGGCGGACCGTCCGCCAAGAACGCGCGGACCGTCCGAGAAGCCCGACGGACGAACAGGAAGAACAGCTACAGCAACCCGCGGAACTCGCCTCTCCAATCCATCACCGGATCTCCCAAACGGCTAGAGCTCTTGAGACGAAACTTTGGGGAGATGATTAGCACCCTAAGGAGATGCTATGCCCCAAAAATCTCGGCCTCTAACTCTCTACAAACCGAGAAATCGCGGATCACACGGAAGAACACAACCACCACGAGTTCATCCCAAAATCATCAAATCGAGACCGATTCCCGGCGTTTGAAGGGGCAAGATCATACACAAAGAGGCGCAAGGCACTCACCCATGATCCCCACAAACAAATCCGAAGCCAAACGGCCTAGAAACGAAGAATCGAGGTGATCACGAAAATCCCCCAAAAATAGCTCCGAAAAACAACTCGGGAAACAACAAAGAGATTCATCTAGCACTTGAAATCTTACATAATCATAGAGGACAGTGTCACACCCTAAAATTTCCAATTTTAGGATGTGAATAATAAACTTAATTAATACAACAATTTTCTATAATTTCTAAAATTTTTCTAAGCTGTATTATAATTTTCTAGGAATTTAGTATAGGAAAATTTCGTTTCCTAAATTAAATAAAAATAACATAGGCTGCAACATTGTGTGGATTGCATTCTTGCTGATTGTATTAGTGCCTTTATGTGTGCAAAATTTTCAAAAACACGTTTAGAAGCCTAATGGGAATTTTTCAGAGTTTTCTGTAATTTATTCCTATTTTCCCTATAGCAAATTCCAATTTTTGGAGCATGCTAAAATTCTTTTCATGAGCTCCAAATACATTATTTGGGTTCTTCATGTCCAAATCTATCTCTAGGATTTTCACTAGGATTTTTGGAATTTTTGGAGTATTTTTCTTGGTTTAAATATGAATTCTGGACTTATCTGGAATTATTTCATAACCAGAAAATTAATTATTCCGAAAATTAAAATCACCCTAAATCTTGGTAGACCAGCCCTGACCCATAGTTGACCCAATTTTAGTCCAAATCCATCCCATCATTTTGTTGGGTTAAATTCCAAAGCCCATTAGTGTCTCTAAAAGCCTATTAGCATTGAAAGGGACTAAACCATATTTTAGTCCCATATTGCTAATGGACATGGAGGTGAGAGGTTTTCTCCCTATATATAACCACCTCTTCTCCAGAAAAGGCACACAATCGACTCCTTTATAGGGAGGCCCCTTGAATGGGATTCCCTAAGGTAATCTTTTTCCACCATATCTTCTATTAGTGCCCATTCTTCGTCTTGTCCGCCGAGCCTCCTGTCGTTTTTGGCCTCAAGATTTCGCCTCAAGATTTTTAGTAAGTCCCTCAGCGAATATTATAATTTTCTATCATATTCGTTTAGTATTTCTTTCGTAGAAAAGTCCCTGCTAGCTTCAAGTGCCGTTAGTCCTTAGTTTCCAACGTTTTCTGAAAGTTCGACTAGATTCTTGAGCTGCTCACTGTTTCGACCATAACTTTTGATCTGCTTAACCAAATCTAGCAAATAAATACATTTTATATATCTACAGAAAATTTCCTGAAACTTTCATTGAAGGCGTCAGGTCAGAATATGGATAAAACTAAGTCGAAAATATTTAATTAGGTTCCTGCAAAGATTTTTTTCAGCCTCAAACAGATTCTGATAGGTGCACTAAATCATGTGTCGTTTCAAAACAGTAGCTCCTAAAATCGTGATATTTTTCCAGAAGATAGATCATCAAATGCTGAAACTAACCCAACTAGATTCACATTAATCGCATGTCTAGAACTCGAGATATGAAATAAACAAGCAGACTATGTCATATGGTGACGAGAATTGATCAAGCCATGACTTTCTCGTTTGAGCTCTGTTTTGATCCGTTTTGGTTGCGTTAGATTCATATAAACTTCAACTACGTGTTAGCACTGTTATTTACACCATACTTTATTTTTAAATTACTCGATTAGATGTTCCCATATGATTTATTTTAAGTTAATACTTTAACTAGAATAATTTGTACTTGAACATTTGCAAGTAAAATATGATTAAGTTTACTTCGTCTTTCTAAAGGTTAAAAATATAATTTGTATTCATTATTTATATACGGTTTTACTTAATGAAGCTTATGGTCTTTCATTAAATACCAAACTTTCGATAGTTGTATCTTTTCAACCATAGCTTCGTTTTTAGTGTTTCTTGCGCTCACGTAACCGTAGTAACGAGCCCTATCCGTTAGTACGCACTTTTAAAGCTTTTCTTTTGATTGGTGTATTGTTCTTAGATATATCTTGTTTGTTTGCTTGTATAGTTATATGCTTGCATGCTTGTGTTCGATGATTGCTACGAGTAGACGGAACGTTGTTCAAATGAAGAAGACTTTGAAGATAATCTGAGCAGCTGTACTTTGGAAAAGGCAAGTGTCCCTAACCATCCTTCTACCTATGCTTTATTGATAATAGCAAGATGTTTTAATCGGAACATGGAGAACCACCCAGGAAAACAGTGCAACCATAAGTACTATATGGCTCTGGTCTTGGCTAATTAATTAGAGACTTTAGTGGATGGTGACCTTACCCGAAAGGGGCAAGAGGTGCGGCGGTTGACGGGTTATAGCCCGGTCCTCTTGAGCTGTGAGCTTTGGTAAGAGACAGACCTCATTAGGGAGGGTTATGCTTTGCGGATATTGAAACCTTAGCGGGCTGTTACTATTTACTAAGGAATCTTTGTAAAGGCCTCGTAGCGTCCCTATGCAGTCACACCTCGGTAGTGTGATGAGTGCCTGATCAGCACAGCGTGGTTGGGTTTAAAGTTCTTTTGAACTTTTACGCGGCTTATGGTGAAAGTGTACAACCTCTGCAGAGTGTAAAACTGTTATAACAGCCGTGCTCACGGTTAAGAGCGGCCTGGACCCTCACATGAGTAATATACTTAAACATGATATTAAATTGATCTCTGGTTATTTCTTGTGGCCTTGCTGAGTACCAACCATAAGTGTACTCATCCTTGCTAACCGCTGAGAAAAGTTGTGCGAAGCTGATGAAGATGATGCTGAGTTCTAGGCGTACGCAACCCCCAGTCGTTTGCCTGTGAAGATTGGAGCCTTCGTTTCTAGGATACGCTGTAACTCTGATAGACTCGTAAGTCATTTATATAGTTTATTTTACGTGATACTTTATCTGTTATTCACTACTGGCTCACTGTATGTGTGAAACTTGATCCTGGCACACATACAGGGTGCATCAGGTTTGTTTTCTAAAACCGGGTGTGACAGACAGATTCTATACAAGGCTAGCAACCTCCCAACATCTACCCACTCAGATCGACATGAAGCTCATAGCTAGCCTAGGAAGACAAGAGAGAAAATGAACTAGGGTTCCAAAGAGTTGAGTTGCCATCCCCCTCTACCCCTATATATATATTAAGTCATTTGGAGATGGCAAAATACCAAACTATCTATACAAACTTAAAACAGGATACACACCCCTCAGGGGCAATTTTGGAATGAACCAGATATTTCTTCCGGCTGGGCACGTCGTCCATCCGGCCTTGCTTCCCTCCGACGCAAGCTCCCAGATCCCGCCGCGTGTCCCCCGCTTCGAAGCTTCCCGAATGCGTCCGGATCACCGTCTCCGTCACGTTGGGCCTTCAGGCTCGGTTTTGAGGCCCAAACCGAAAAACCCTCCTTCGATGGTTTTGTGGCCCAACCATCAAACCCCGCGTGCAAGCTTTGGTTGTCAGCCGTTACCTTGCACCGGCTCCAAGTCTTCGACTTCGTCTTGCTTTTCTTGCACCATGCCGACCGCACTCGATCTCGTCTGGCCACCGGGTCCCTCGAACCAAGCCTACTCGTCTCCACACCTCGGAAACCTTACGCGCTTGTTCTTCACCTGCACCAACGCAAATCCAGTCGCATCGAACACCTGCAATACTCAACCAAGAGTCACTGCACACAATGTTGTCAATCACTCATCACTAAGAAGCGACCATCCATCGGTTCTCGGACACACATGATACTCAATCTTCCCCTTGATGAGTGCATTGACAACACACATAGCACACATAGATATAGAAAGTAAAACTGGATATGATTATGACAAGAATTTCAACCAAACACTCCAAGGCGACAAACAAGCGCCGAAACCACCAAAGCAAGAAAGTCTCGGTCCCCTAAGACAAGGGCAACGGCTCAACACAACCGAGACATCAAGCTTGAACAACATCGAAACAAGAGCAACATACAACAAGTAGCTCCCCCTGGACAAGTGCAAACTCATATGAATACTTACCAAGTAGCTCCCCCTGCACAAATGCATGACCCATAAGATAACTCATGTCATTTCAAAGCCACCGAGCCATGTGTCTACTTCTAAATAGTGACTTCACTTTGGTAGACAACATGCAACGGTTTAGCACCCAAAATATATTCAAGAATGGTTAAAGCGCCCAACTCATAATTGGTAAATTTGCGGGTTCAATTCCTGCTGGATGCACGCGAACGGGAACGTTCCATAAGTCTATTGGAACTGGCTCTCTATCTATGGAGCACAAATGACATGAATAGCATATTTTTACGAGCATAAGCATTTCTTTTTCAGATTTTTGCAAATGGTACATGAAATGCCTTTGCGGCAAAAAGAAGCTTATGCCTCTCCACAAATTAACTCATGGGCTAAACATTCACAATGATACAATGGTCTTTGACCCAATTTGCAAGATAAAGATTTCCAAATCCAACCTAAGAATGAACAAGCATCTAGGCAAGAACAAGACATGGTAATTCATTCACTCATGGGTGAGATTCAATTTTTCATTTCTTATCCAAAAATTAGCAAACTCACATGTGTAAACAACAAAGATATCAAGAGCTTTGTTAATTACCACAAATAACTACTAGCATGTCTACAAGCTCAAGAGTAGCAAATTAGAGTGATCAATCCATATGAGAGAAGCTTGTTCTAAAATGCAATGTATGAAACAAATGCAGACAATAATATACATATGCAAATGCAAATGATACAAGATGCACAATATCATATATATTAAAAAGTTATCAAGAACAAGATGACTACCCTACCATGGTATATACATATACTACAAAGAGCCTCCAAAATCCAACTCAGAAGGGAAAACACACCCCAAGCTCCCCTCGCAAACGGGCAAAAGTAGCTTGGTCAAGCGGTTTAGTGAGGATATCGGCTAGTTGATTTTGGGTAGGCACATGGGATAGCTCAATTCGGCCTTTCTCAACATTGTCTCTCAAGAAATGGTATCTCACCTCTATGTGTTTGGTTTTGGAATGAAGCACAGGGTTCTTTGCAACACTAATGGCACTTGTGCTATCACATAGAAGTGGAACATGGGTATAACTCAGATCAAAGTCACTCAAGGTGGAAATCATCCAAAGAAGCTGAGAGCAACAACTAGCTGTGGCCACGTATTCGGCTTCGGTTGTGGATTGGGCTACACTTGACTGTTTGCGAGAGGACCAGGAAACCAAAGACGAACCAAGGAACTGACAAGTTACAGAAGTGGACTTGCGATCCATCCGACACCCAGCAAAATCCGCATCAGAATATCCGTAAAGTGTGAGTGTGGAGGAGGCAGAGTATCACAAGCCAAGCTCAGGAGTGAAACGAAGGTACCTCATGATTCTCTTCACGGCCTGGCGGTGAGACGTCCTTGGCGAAGCTTGGAAACGAGCGCACAGACACACGGCGAAGTGTATGTCTGGCCTCGTCGCCGTCAGGTACAGGAGTGAGCCGATCATACTCCGGTACGTCTTCTGGTCCACCGGTTCTCCATCTTCATCCGCATCCAAAGCTGTTGTAGTCGACATGGGAGTGGACAATGACTTTGCATCCGCCATCTCAAACTTCTTCAGCAAATCCTTCGTGTACTTGGCTTGATGGACAAATGTCCCGTCCTTGACTTGCTTGATCTGCAGCCCGAGGAAGTATTGTAGTTCTCCCATCATCGACGACATCTCAAATTCCCTGCTCATATATTCAGAAAACTTTGCAACAAGAGCATTAGAGGAGCCACCAAAGATAATATCATCCACGTAAATCTGAACGATCAAGATGTCTTTGCCAACACGAAGCAAGAACAAAGTCTTATCAACGGTGCCCATCACAAACCCCTTACTCAGCAAGAACCCTCTCAATCTCCCATACCACGCTCTAGGTGCTTGCTTGAGGCCATATAGTGCTCGGTGGAGTTTGTACACTCGGTGGGGATATCTCTCACTCTCGAACCCAGGTGATTGTCTCACATACACTTCTTCCTCTATCACCCCATTCAAAAAGGCACTCTTCACATCCATTTGGTGCAACTTAAACCCTTTAGCAACAGCAAATGCTAGAAGGATTCGAATTGCCTCCAAACGGGCAACAGGAACAAATGTCTCCTCATAATCAATTCCCTCTTTTTGTGAAAAGCCCTAGGCAACCAACCTCGCTTTGTTTCTCACAACCTCACCACTCTCACCCTGTTTGTTCTTCCAAACCCACTTTGTTCCAATAGGATGGCAATTTGGTGGAGGTTCAACTAGTTCCCACACCTCATTTCTCTCAAAGTTCTCAAGCTCTTCGTGCATGGCATTGACCCAATTCGCATCAGATAAAGCATGTCCAATATCTTTGGGCTCAAAAGAAGC
>OAMR01000241.1:526442-540695 GCA_900205405.1 Echinochloa crus-galli
AAATGTAGCAAGTTATATTGGTCACTCCATATAAGAGAATCTCATCCTATCATGCTTCAAAATAAATATGTACAAGAAACAAGCTCTAAGTATCTCACAATGAATCCTATATGACAAATGCAATGCATATGATACACATGCAACAAAAAAACATGATATACAAATTATACACGAAGGCTATACATATGCTACAAAGTGAGCTCCAAAACTAACTCAGAAGGGAAAACACACCCCAAGCTCCCCTCGCAAACGGGCAAAAGTAGCTTGGTCAAGTGGTTTGGTAAAAATATCGGCTAGTTGGTTTTGGGTGGAGACATGGGATAACTCAATATGTCCTTTCTCAACATTGTCTCTCAAGAAATGGTATCTCACGTCTATGTGCTTGGTTTTTGAGTGAAGCACCGGGTTTTTTGCTACACTTATGGCACTGGTGCTATCACATAGAAGTGGAACATGGGTATAACTCAAATCAAAGTCACTCAAGGTAGAAATCATCCAAAGAAGCTGAGAGCAACAATTGGCTGCGGCTACATATTCGGCTTCGGTTGTAGACTGAGCAACACTTGACTGTTTGCGAGAGGACCAAGAAACCAAAGACGAACCCAGAAACTGACAAGTCCCAGAAGTGGACTTGCGGTCCATCCGACACCCAGCAAAATCCGCATCGGAGTATCCGCGGAGTGTGAGTGTGGAGGAGGCAGAGTACCACAAACCCAGCTCAGGAGTGAAGCGAAGGTACCTCATGATTCTCTTCACAGCCTGGCGATGTGACGTCCTTGGCGAAGCTTGAAAGCGAGCGCACAGACACACGGCGAAGTGTATGTCCGGCCTCGTCGCCGTCAGGTACAAGAGTGAGCCAATCATGCTCCGGTACGTCTTCTGGTCCACCGGTTCTCCATCTTCATCCGCATCAAAAGATGTTGTAGTCGACATGGGAGTGGACAGGGGCTTTGCATCTGCCATCTCGAACTTCTTCAACAAATCTTTCGTGTACTTGGCTTGATGGACAAACGTCCCGTCCTTGACTTGCTTAATCTGTAGCCCGAGGAAGTATTGTAGTTCTCCCATCATCGACATCTCAAATTCCCTGCTCATATCTTCAGAAAACTTTGCAATAAGAGCATTAGAGGATCCACCAAAGATAATATCATCCACGTAAATCTGAACGATCAAGATGTCTTTGCCAACACGAAGCAAGAACAAAGTCTTATCAACGGTGCCCATCACAAACCCCTTACTCAGCAAGAACCCTCTCAATCTCCCATATCACGCTCTAGGTGCTTGCTTGAGGCCATATAATGCTCGGTGGAGTTTGTACACTCGGTGTGGGTATCTCTCACTCTCAAACCCAGGTGGTTGTCTCACAAACACTTCTTCTTCAATCACCCCATTCAAGAAGGCACTTTTCACATCTATTTGGTGCAACTTGAACCCTTTAGCAACGGCAAATGCTAGAAGGATTCGAATTGCTTCCAAACGGGCAACAGGAGCAAATGTCTCCTCATAATCAATTCCCTCTTTTTGTGAAAAGCCTTGTGCAACCAAGCTTGCTTTGTTTCTCACAACCTCACCACTCTCACCCTGTTTGTTTTTCCAAACCCATTTGGTACCTATAGGATGCAATTTGGTGGAGGTTCAACTAGTTCCCACACCTCATTCCTCTCAAAGTTCTCAAGCTCTTCGTGCATGGCATTGACCCAATTCGCATCAGATAAAGCATGTCCAATATCTTTGGGCTCAAAAGACGCGACAAATGCAGAATGAGCAAAGTGAGAAGTGTTCCTTGACCTTGACCGTGTAGTACGCTCATCGATGTCTCTTATGATCCCCGAGGGAGGATGGCGAGCTTGAATGTGTCTTGGTGCCTGGCGCACCGAAATCGCCTCCCCCTCAACAGCTGCTTCCACTTGATCTCCATGTACATGAGTTGATGTCGAAGTGGTGGATGGACCATCGTCAACCGTAGTCATCGTAGTGGAAGTAGTAGGTATATGGATCATCGGAGGAGCGTCATCTCCATCATCCTCTTCAACATCTCCATCCTTGTCTTCAAAAATCGTATGTCCCATTTCTTCATCACCTGCACACTCAAAGACAAACGAGCTACATGGAATCGTCTCGTCGAATGTTACTTCGCAAGTCTCCATGATTTGGTTAGTGGCAAGATTGAGCACACGATATGCTCTAGAGTGATTAGCATAACCAAAGAAGATACCATCATGAACCTAGCCATGTGTCTACTTCTAAATAAGTGACTTCACTTTGGTAGACAACATGCAACGGTTTAGCACCCAAAATATATTCAATATAGCACAAATGACATGAATAGCATATTTTTACAAGCAGAAGCATTTCTTTTTCAGATTTTTGCAAATGGTACATGAAATGCCTTTGCGGCAAAAAGAAGCTTATGCCTCTCCACAAATTAACTCATGGGCTAAACATTCACAATGATACAATGGTCTTTGACCTCCACAACTCCATTCTGACAAGCGACATAAGGCGGAGAAAACTGATGCTCAAGACCAAGGTCACGACAAAAGGCCTCAAAATGAGCATTCTTAAACTCCGTGCCATTGTCACTGCGTATAGCTCGTATGGCATCACCATTACGCTCATTTTTCAACCTCAAGACCAGATCTCGAACAAAACCAAACGTTTCATCCTTAGCCGCCAAGAAGTACACTAGGTATAGCGAGAATAGTCGTCCACTATCACAAGGACATACCACTTCCCACCGACCGAGCGAACGCGAGTTGGACCAACCAAGTCCATATGTAAAAACTCCCCAGGACGCTTAGTCATCACCTCAGTCAAAGGTGGGTGGGAAGTAGCGACCATCTTGCCATGCCTACAAGGTGCACAAACCAAATCCTTCTCATACCAAAGCTTGGGCGATCCTCGGGATAAGGTCAGGACTGCCCAAACGAGAGAGCAAGTCGAAGCTCAAATGACCCAACCTCCTATGCCACTTCCAAAGCTCGGAAGAGGAACCAGCAACAAGACAACGAGCAGCACCAAAGGACCTCGAGAAATCAGCAATGAAAACTTGACTCTGGGGAATGATCATGCAAACAAGGTCACCTTGAGAATCAAGAATCCGAGAAGCACCACTAACAAATCGAACCTCAAAGCCCTCGTCAAGCAGCTGAGAAACCGAAAGCAAATTAAAGCCAAGCGACTTGACGAGTGCAACACCCTTCAACACAAATTTCTCGCTCACCTGAATATCACCTTCTGAAAGCACTCTACCCTTATCATTATCCCTAAAAGTGATGTACTCCCTTGTCATCACCGGGGTGAGGCTTGAGAACCACCTTTGATCTCCGGTCATGTGTCGAGAGCAACCGGAGTCAATCAACCACAAGCTCTGATGGTGATAGGTGAATGTGAATTTTGTAGAGAGAATTTTTTCCCTTTTCAAGGGAACTAAACACCGCCTAAGTCCTAACAGCCAATTCTGTCGTTATCAGCCTTCTGATGGTTCGTAGTAAAGGTGTGAATAGGAACGGCATCTCATTCTGGCCGTGTTTCCATTTAGGGATAAGTGCAACTTTGTGCGACGAATCTAATGAGCCTAATTAAAGCAAACCGGTGTCTGATGCCTCAAGTCTCTGGTGCCACATCCCACATGTACTGCAACGTATTCATTTGGAGAAACGGTAATAAGAGAATATAAACATCACTGGTGTCACTGGTGGTAATACAAACCTGCAAGGCAGAATGTACATACAGTACAGCTCTCTGCTATTCCAATTTTATTTCAGAAACCATGAACAAAATACAAACGGCAAAATGAAGTTTTGTAATGCTTCAACTTTTCATATCTGCTTCACTCGCAGCTTGAGAAGCCAAGCCATTTGAAGCAACAACATCAATATTTCTTTTTCTAATCGAATACGCAAGAAAATTGTGTATCATTTAATTAAGGTAGAAGTTAAAGAAGTGATTACAATGCGCTAATGCGCTATGCTGAGCATGCGCCAAGTACATATGAGCCGATATTACAGAGAGGTTTAGTACCCGATAAGTGTACAAGTACAACACAACACTTCATTCCAAAACTAACACAAACGTACCTACAGCGACTTGTCTTTGGTGGTACCGCACTCTGTCGATCATCCTTCGAATAGCTCTTGCAGCATGTCCTCCACCTCCTGGGGAGTGACTCTTGGGGTTGTAACATTGTTGTCCTCTATGTACTTTGTATAGCCTGAAACGATTTTGTCGGTGATAGCTTTGCGCAGCTTTTTCCTCAACCTAGGATCTGGGACCTTCCACAGCTTTTGGGTAATGAAGGTCTTGTGAAACTCAGACTCGAACTTAGGCAGTGGGGAGGAGTTTTTACCAAAGCAACCAGGTGTTGGATTATTGAACAAGCATGCCAACACCGGTGCCCAAGATGACTGTATATAGCTCTCCATATAGCCCTCGACTTTGCCAGTGAGGGATGCGTCGTAGGATTCGCGAAAATAAATTGTGCAGCGGAGTTGATCTCCTATGAAGTATGAGTTGTTGAGCAAGAATAAGAACCCGAGGCTTTGATCTTCGAATTTTTCTGACTTGTTAACAAGCTTTTCTTGCACACAGGACGTCATCTCCAGCACCAGATTCGTCAGTACCAGATTGCTCAAAGGTGGTGGTGCGTCTTCAATCTCTAGGATTTTATAGTTACCGAGTTCAGCAGCTTGAGATACAATTGCATTCACTGACATGTAGTTACCCTCCAGGAACATTGCGTAATTTATCATGGACCTAGTAGCCTTGTGAATGTCCGATGACGACGACCCTTGTGGAGTTTGAGTACAGCCGGATGAGTAGTGATCTTGGCTGTCCTCAGCTGATTCCAGGATCCGAGCCCTAAGCTCCTGCACAGCGCTCCATGCTGCCTCACCTGTCTTGACCTCCTTTGCTGACAAGACGCTGACCATCTCGTCCTCCATCCTTGCAACCTCCGCGGAGGGCGATGAATGGAACTTGGACAAGATGGTAAACACTGATAAGGCCTTGGACAGAGCATTGCGCACATGGAGCAGGGCATGGAGCATCTGGTATGGTGCCGGCATCAGATTGAAGGTAAAAACCCCACGGGCAAAATTATTTGGAGCGATCAGGATGTCAACAAAGGTGAGAATTCTCAACATGGCTTGCTGGGTAAAGCCAGTAATCTGTAATTGCTCCGTCTTCATCTTCATACTATCATACTGTTCCTCGACGGAGCCGTGACCTGCCGGAAAGAGTGACGTCGTCGTCCTGAGGCACCAGAAGGCATCCATGATTTCGGTGACTGCCTGGATCCAGCTCCGAGCATCAAGGATTTTCACTTGAGGTGCGCCATCACCATCAGCAACGGGGAGGTGGAGAACCCAGGCGACGCCCAGCTCCGTGAGCCACCTCTCCACAACGCTCATGTCGGCGCCGCTGCAATCACTAGCCGACGACGGAGCACCAAAGAATTCCTTGGCAAGGCTTTTAATTTGCTGCATCTTCCTCTCCTTGGCTGTTTCTTCTTCCTTGGTGGAGGGCACATCATCGGTGCCTTTCTTCTCCGTTTCCTTGCGGGACCTTTTGTTCACTGGCTGAGAAACCTCGCTGTCCGTATTCTTTTCCATTTCTTCCAAGTTCATGGCCATGGCGGCTTCCATAGAGATCCAGGATAGGTGAGAGCCAGTGGTGGAAGTGTAGCCAGGGGAGACCGTACCTGATGAGGAGCTGCCGATGGTGTAGGAATTGGAACTGGATATTCCGGCGGTCTGCTCGCGGTAGCTCCAAGCAAAGAGGCCGCCACCATCGCTGCCCCCAGTCGCATCCATGCTAAATCAAATCACCGGCGATCTCAGTCGATCTCCCTGTCGCGGCAGATCGGAGCCAATGTCCGTTGACTCGAGGAGACGCACAACTGCACAAGCGAGTTTGGGTAGTGTACTAGATCTGGATGGAGACGAGGGGACGTACGGACAAGTGGACAGCAGAATAGTGTGCCAAGCAGAAGCTACCGAACAACCATGAAATCAAAACTTAAATTTTCTGAGCGAAACATTTCCCAACATACTCTTAATTATTCCTTATAACTTATCAAGTAAATGGAATAAACTAATGCTTTCAGAATAATGTTTTAAGAATAAAATATTACATAATTTTGTATTATTTCAGCTAAGATTTATTTTCCACCAAATGAAAATAAGATGCCCTTTGAAATTCGAGATATATACTTCTAAATAGTTTTGATTACTATATTGTTTTAACCGTGAGTCAATGATAAGTTTTTTTTTTGTTTTCTACCTGCAGGCGATGGAAATTGAAATTTATTGTATGATTTTAGCCAGACCACTAGAAGGTTAATTTTATGCTTTTATGGGCATACTTTTTGTGTTATTACCGAAATATTATATTGTTGTTGCAATTTTTTTTAGCTGAGATATGAGAATATTACAATGACGCTAAGGGGGTGTTTGAATCCCCTCCGCTAAAACAAAGGTGCCACCCTCAAAAAACAAAGGCACTAAACTTTAGTAACTTTTGGGACTAAAGTTCCAAACACAAGGTGCCAAAGGGGCTAAAATATTTTAGCACATTTAGCATCTAAAGAGGTGCTAAAATAGGCTAAAAGAGGAAGTTTCGAAGGAATGCCCCTCATTTATCGCAATGTAAAGGAGGAGGAAGGGGTAGTTTTGTCTTTTTGCATAGCATTAATGACATTTTAGTCACTTGATCCAAACAGGGGCACTAATATCTCGTGGACGTTTTTATTACTTTTGCTTTAGCACGTAAGGATACAAACATGCCATAAGTACTATCATTCCTCTTATTGGCAATAAATGAATAAAGAGAATTGACCCACAAACCGGAAGCTCACTAATATGCCAATGTGCCTAATTGACCTTTCACCTTCCCAATCAACCAAATACATGCACGATAATAGATTCAGATTCTCTTTGGCCTTCTCTCCCAACGAACACCCCAAATTTCCGTTGAAATTCCCCACCAACCCACCCCTTACAGTCTTCTTCTTGAAACTTCTCCGAGCCAGCACCACGACCGAACACTAAAGGGGAAAGGTCTCAGATGCCTACCATGAGATACTGGTTCGATCACTAGTGATCACCGGTGGTGGATGTAGGATTTTACAATTGGGTGTACATAACATTTATGTTTTGTTTCTAAATATATATAATTCTATTATATTATTTAAAATATAATTTTATAAGTTTTCCAAATTGAAACAAAGTTTTACTAATTATCCAGGGAGAAAATAACAATCCTAAACACACAGTTAGATGTATTCTCTATTTACTTTTCAAGTTTCTATAGATTTTAGGATCGGTCACATTAATTAACTTTACATGTGCCACGGCCAAATTTCAAGGGATCACTCACATAACTTAGCTATGAGGAAGTCATTAGTCAGTTAGCTTACGTAGATATTTAATCAGTCACATTGTAGTTGCCCTAACAAAAAATCAAAATTTTCTAATGCTCTGTTATAACCATATTTAAAACATATACATTATTATTTTTAATGTAATAATGAAAATATCTTTTGCATATAAAATCTTTTTTTCTCTAGAGACATCTTCGAAGGTAACAAGCTTTGTATGGTTCTATATTATCGTGAATCTTCTTAGTGAAGTAAATATTTTCAGAGGATGCTCTCATATAACAATTTTAAAATGTCAGAATGTGAAAGTGATTACACTTCCTCTTGTCTTTTGTGTGTTCTCATCAATCATGACGTTTCTACTTGATCTATATAGTATCATCTATTCAAGTTTTAGTAAGTGTATGGTTAAGAGAACTAGTATATTTATGTAGATGTTTCAGAATATCTTGCTTGAATTATAAATAGTTATAGATTCTAAAGTTCATTAAAAAACATGATGAATGATTGGGCTAGCAGAATGAGTCGAAGAGAAATAGGATAAATAGATGTAGCCGAATATAAAAGGAATTTTGGTTTGGTTGTTCGGTGTGCTCGTCATTCCTTACTCATTGGCCAACAGTCCAATGCGAACTACCACCAATACATGTCAGTCAAGTTACTTCCTTATAAGACCATTTTTATTATGTTGGCTCAACTATACACACTTTACCCACTTATGAGTGTATCTTTATTTTTATAAATGATACTAGCTTTTTATTAAAAAATATTAATGTGCTCGTCCCGCTCACGCGCCCGTCAACTTCGGCTTGTACCAGGACATCCTCTTCTTTGATACTAGCACTTGTGAGCTCTGCGTCATAAAGCTACAAATATAAGTCCCTAGCCTGTCTAATGGTTAACTTGTATGGAGTATTGAACGTAACGACCGAGCTGGATTAGTTAAGTTGGATGTAATATCGTGACGACTGAGATAGACAAAGATGATCCAATAATCACCGTGTGGAAGATTATTGACTACAAATAGGAGGTGTGGATAAAATAGTGCGAGCTTATGCTTAGGTAATTTTAGTGTTGCTTGATGATTTTGATGAATATGGATATCCTCTGGTGTACGTCATCTCGCAGGATGGAGAGGTACTTGCAGAGTGCATTGACGATCTTCTACATTTTTTACGCCAACGATGTGCCCCTCGGGAGCTACCACGGTGACATGTTTACTCTTTACACATTTTCTTCTTATCTACCTTCGTACATCTTTTGTTTTCTTAACTCAGTGACCAAAATCAATGCTACTATTGCAGACCAATGCTAACGGATTCTTTTCCAGCACTTCTAGTCAATAGATTCAATTTTATATAATCAAGTTCATGTGATGATCATCTTTACTTCTAGCTTAGTCACAATTTAATCAACTTCATGCGCTTGCATGATGTAGTTATTTAAAAAGTTAATGTGACATATCATTCAGTTCCATGCCATTGTCGAAGGTATGATTATTCAACCTTTATAGTTGCGCTTGTTTGAGGTTATTGCATTGAATATTCAAAATTTGTTGCATCACGTCGACAGGGCTGTGATGAAATGGAATTTTATGGCCATGTGTTTGCTGCATTCGTAAAAGATTGGGTTCTTGCTCAGGACGATTGCAACCTTTATCATTATGCATTTTGATTCAGCTAGTTTAGTTTTGTAGTTTTTGTGTTTATGTTGTTTTTATTTCTGTTTTGATGATGACACCTCTCATTATATTCCGTTGATAAATTTTGAACAAGATTATGACCCTCCTAGCGATCCATACAAGGGTTCATTGACTTGGGCAAAAGTGAAACAACTACAATATCAGGTCAATTTGTTCCTTAATTATTATGAACATGTCACTCCTAAGAACCATGTACTATCGAATAGAAGTGCATTACTTTTCCTTAGGTTTGATGTACATGTCCAGCATGGAAAGATCATTTGATATCGGAAGGGAGTTAGAGTCGATATGTTGATAACCAAATTCTGACTTCAATGTTAATGGGGCATTCTATACTAATATGGGAGGTGATACCTCAATTATTATATATGGATTCGAAGCTTATGAAGTCTACTTTCATATGCAACAAATGAGACCTTCATTGAAGCTTTGTGGACAGAGTTATGCCCATTTTAGTGAAGACTGTTTCAGGCCCGCAAGTTTTCAGACTGGGCTTGTTTGAAAGGCCACCAGCCCAACTAGGAGGGATATGTTCCTGGTATAAATAGAACTTGTACATAAGTTAGAAACCCTAACCACAAATTGAACTCGGAAATATAGAGAGGTCAAGTGCTCTTATCCTCAGGGTTGTGCCATAGATGTTTCTACATACTTGTGTAGTTTGTTCTTTGTAAAAGGCATCTACTGACATTTTAGCAAAAAAATAAATGATATTGCTTATAATGTTACAACACAAACTGTTGATATGATCATAATGAGGGATCCGCCCTCGAGAAAAAGAAGCAGCGCCCTTGTGAGGCATCAGCAATATGTATGCTAATTATTTGAGCAAGGATAAATGTAAATAGGCGCATGAAGTTTATCATGCTTCAATTGCTTCACTTAGTGCTTTGGAAGCCATGCCATTTGGCGCAGCAATGTCAACATTTCATCTGAAAATCAACACATATCCTTTTCGATGGTATGCTCGGATCATCATCCTTCAAATAGCTCTTGTAGCATCTCTTCCATATCCTGGAGAGTGACTCTTAGGGTGTTAATATTGTTATCCTCTATGTATTTTGTATACCTTGAAATGATTTTCTTGGTTATATCTTCGCGCAGCCTTCTTCTCAGCTCCAGTTTTGGGACCTTCCATAGATTTTGGGCACTGTATGTTTTTTGAAATTCATACTCAAACTTGGACAATTGGAAGTAATAGTTTCTACGCAAGCACAAAGGTGTATCATTGAACAAGCATGACAACACCGGTGCCCAACATACTTGCATATAGCTCTTGGCGTAGCCCTTGATTTTGTGAGTGATTGCAACCACGTTGAATTCGTGAAAAGGCGAAGTCTGGAGGAGCTGCTCCCGTATGAAGTATGAGTTGTTGAGCAAGAACAAGGACCTGAGCCCTTGATCTGGAAATGAATCTGAAGTCTTTACAAGCTTTTCTTCTAGATAAGACACCATCTCTGTTATCAGGCTGTCCAAAGGTGGTACATCTCCAATCTGTGGCTCATAGTTGCCGAGGCTGGTTTCTTCGGATACAATCGGAGCCATAGACGAGTAATTATCCCTCAGGTACCTGATGTGCCTTATTGCCGACTGTGTGAACTTGTGAATGTCTGATGATCCTTGTGGAGATTGAGCACCAGAAGACTCATCTTTGTCCTGCACTCCTGCATCGACTCCAGGATACGGATCCAAATCTCCTCCAGCATGATCCATATGGCTCTGTCAGCCCTGTCCTCCTTTTCTGACAAGAGTCTGACTATCTCGGCCCTTGTCCTTTGAGTTTGCGATTCTGATGAGGCTGGCGATTCAAATGACGACCGGATCAGGGGTAAGGCCTTGTTGAGAGCACCACGCACATCCAGCAGGGCGTTGAGCTTGTCGTATGATGCCAACAACCCGTTGGTGACAAGAACTCGTCTTGTGGTAATTGTAGGATTTGGAGCAGATATGGCGTCAACAAAAGCTAGCATTTTGAGCATGACCTGTTGGATAAATCCTGCAAACTGGAATTGGTCCGGAACAGCATCATCAGGTTCTTCTTCTTCCTCGTCCTCTTCTTCACGAATACTGGGAAGCAGGCCCACGGAGCCATGGTAGGGGTCGGGGAGCAGCAATGTCGCGAAACCGATGGTGTCCAGGATTTCAGTCAAGGCCCTGATCCAGCTCCGCACAACAAAAGTATGCCCTGCAGATGCACCATCAGCTATGGGGAGAAGGAGAAGCCAGTCGACCCCTAGCTCCTTGAGCCACCGCCTCTCCAGGACACTCATATCACCGGCGCCTTTCATGCTGCGATTCGCTGACGGAGCACCAAGAAATACCTGGATCATGGTTCATGCGCTTCTCTGTCTCCTCCGTGCTTTTCCGTAACACGTCTGTGTGTCACACCCGGTTTTAGAAAACAAACCGAGTGTACACTGTATGTGTGCCAGGATCAAATTTCACACATACAGTAAACCAGAGAGTGAATAACAGATAAAGTATCACGTAAAATAAACTATATAAATGACTTACGAGTCTATCAGAGTATACAGCGTATCCTGGAAACGAAGGCTCCAACTTCACAGGCAATTGACTGGGGTTGCGTACGCCCAGACTTCAGCAACATCTTCATAACACCTTTTCTTTCTGAGCAGCATCCATTTATATGGAACAAAAATAATTTGGAAAATAGCAAGCGTGAGCACATGACGTACTCAGCAAATGTAATATGACATTCAAGGCTAAGGCAAAAGGCTGGCTGACATACTGCAGTAAGCATTTATTTTAAGTTGGTCAAATTTTATTAGCGCCTAGTTACTAGCAATGTAAGTTTATACCATCCCAATTAAACAGAAGCATATAAATAAATAACATGTTCATAAAGCATAACCATAAACCATAATTTATTTCATCTTTGAGTTGAATTATCATGTGAGGGTCCAGACCGCTCTTGACCGTGAGCACGGCCGATATATCAGTTTTACACTCTGCAGAGGTTGTACACTTTCACCATAAGTCGCGATTCCCATTGCCAAAGGCATGTACCCTTCCCACACCACGTGGACCGAATACTGGGGTTTCACTACGAGGCCTTTCCAAAGAATTTCTCAATGTGTGTGTGCTCCCTTTCCATGCAAGTCTCTAGAAGGAAACACCTTCCTCTCCTGCGCCTCTACACACGAACCATGCAGGTAGCAACCCCCCCATGCCCCTTTCAGGTAAGGTTACCATCCACTAAAGTTTCTAATTAATTAGCCAAGACCAGAGCCACATAGTACTCATGGTTGCACTGTTTTCCTGGGTGGTTCTTCATGTTCCAATTAAATCATATGGTCTTTCAATTATAAGATAGCAGGAACATGGGCATATAATTTCATAAAGTAAACAATATTATTATCTTCAACTTTAATGTCGCCATAACCCAAAATATAGTAAGCAACTAAGCATAGCTACCCAACATGAATGTAAAAACCCAAGTTTCAGGGATGATTATTATGGTGGCTAGTCATATCCTTAAATAGGACCCATCAAATTAAGACACAAGCATGGATAGTGAAATTAATAATTATTAGGATATGCATGAACATAATACACTTGACTTTTTCCAAATAATAGCTGCTCAGATAGTCTTCAACTCTAGATCTTCAAATCTCTTGAACCGCGTTCGTTCTACTCGCATCAATCATCGAGCACAAACATACAGCTAAACAAGCAAGCAAACAATATTCTCTAAGAACAGTACACCAATCAAAATAAAAGCTTTAAAAGAGCATACTAAGCGGAAGGGCTCGATTCTATGGTCACGTGGGCATAAGAATCGCTGAAAACGAAGCAACGGTTGAAAAGGTAACGTTATCCGAAGGGTTTTGATCAATTCTCGTCATCAGATTGACAGTCTGCTTGTTTATTTTATATCTCGAGTTCTAGACATCCGATTAATGAAATTCCAATTGGGTTAGCTTCATAATTTGGTATCCTATCTTCTGTAAAAAGATCACAATTTTAGGAGCTACTGTTTATAAACGACACATGATTTAGTGTATCTTTCAGAATCTGTTTTTGAGTGTGCAGGAATCTGTTTAAATATTTTCGACCTAGTTATATCCATATTTTGACCTGACTTATTAAAATAAAGTTGTAGGAAATTTTCTGTAGATATCAAAAATGTATTTATTTGCTAGATTTGGCTAAGCGGATCAAAAGTTATGGTCAAAACGGTGAGCAGCTCAGAAATCTAGTCGAATTTTCAGAAATCGTTGGAAACTATGGACTAAACAAGATTTTTGGCGCTCAAAACTAGCAGGGGCTTTTCTATAAAAGAGTATAGACTAATCAAATCTGGTAGAAAATTACAAGATTCGCTGAGGGTCTTACTGAAAATCTTTAGGCCAAAAACGACGGAAGGCTCGACGCGACGACGAGGTGAAGAATGGGCACTAGTGGAAAATATGGTGGAAGAAGACTATCATAGGGAATCCCATTCGAGGGGCCTCCCTTTAACGGAGTCGATGGTGTATCTTTTCCAGACAAGAGGTGGTTCGTATATATAGGGAGAAAATCTCTCACCTTTAGGTTCATTAGCAATATGGGACTAAAGGTGGTTCGCCTCCTTCCAATGCTAATGGGCTTTGAAATTTGGCCCAATAAAGTGATGGGATGAATTTGGGTTAAAATTGGGTCAACTTTGGGCCAAGGCTGGTCCACTAAGAATTATGATGATTTTATTCTCGGAATAATTAATTTCTTGGTTATAAAATAATTCCAGATAAGTCTAGAATTGATATTTAAACCATGAAAAATACTCCAAAAATTCCAAAAATCCTAGAAAAAATTCTAGAGATAGATTTGGACATGAGGAACCCAAATAATGTATTTGGAGCTCACGAAAAGGGTTTTAGCTTGTTCCAAAAATTGGAATTTGCTCTAGAGAAGATACGAATAAATTCCAGAAAACTCTGAAAAATTCCCAATAGGCTTTTAAACGTGTTTTTGAAAACTTTGCACACAAAGGCAATAAATACAAGCAACACACATTTTTATCACCTATCTTATTTTAATTTAGAAAAGAAAATTTTCCTGCACTAAATTTCCTGGAAATTATATAAATGTTGGAAAAATTTTAGAAATTCAAGAAAATTATTGTATTAATTATGCTTATTATTCATGCATGAACATAATACACTTGCCTTTA
>OAMR01000241.1:543476-558783 GCA_900205405.1 Echinochloa crus-galli
AGCCTATTGGGAATTTTTCAGAGTTTTCTGGAATTTATTCCTATTTTCCCTAGAGCAAATTCCAATTTTTGGAACAAGCTAAAACCCTTTTCGTGAGCTCCAAATACATTATTTGGGTTCCTCATGTCCAAATCTATCTCTAGAATTTTTTCTAGGATTTTTGGAATTTTTGGAGTATTTTTCATGGTTTAAATATCAATTCTAGACTTATCTGGAATTATTTTATAACCAAGAAATTAATTATTCCGAGAATAAAATCATCATAATTCTTAGTGGACCAGCCTTGGCCCAAAGTTGACCCAATTTTAACCCAAATTCATCCCATCACTTTATTGGGCCAAATTTCAAAGCCCATTAGCATTGGAAGGAGGCGAACCACCTTTAGTCCCATATTGCTAATGAACCTAAAGGTGAGGATTTTCTCCTATATATACGAACCCCTCTTGTCTGGAAAAGATACACCATCGACTCCGTTAAAGGGAGGCCCCTCGAATGGGATTCCCTATGATAGTCTTCTTCCACCATATTTTCCACTAGTGCCCATTCTTCACCTCGTCGTCGCGTCGAGCCTTCCGTCGTTTTTGGCCTAAAGATTTTCAGTAAGACCCTCAGCGAATCTAGCTTGTTCCAAAAATTGGAATTTGCTCTAGAGAAGATACGAATAAATTCCAGAAAACTCTGAAAAATTCCCAATAGGCTTTTAAACGTGTTTTTGAAAACTTTGCACACAAAGGCAATAAATACAAGCAACACACATTTTTATCACCTATCTTATTTTAATTTAGAAAAGAAAATTTTCCTGCACTAAATTTCCTGGAAATTATATAAATGTTGGAAAAATTTTAGAAATTCAAGAAAATTATTGTATTAATTATGCTTATTATTCACATCCTAAAATTAGCAAATTTTAGGGTGTGACATCGTGTCGTCCTCCTCCAACTCCAAGTCCAACGCCTCCGCCTCTGTTGGGATGGAGGAGCCATGAGAGGCAGTGCCAGTGGAGGAGACGGTACCAGAGGAGCAGGAGCTGCTGCTTAAGGTGTAGTAGTAACTTTGTCGTCGGTTCTCCTCGCCGTAGCTCCCAGGCCCGCTGCCGCCATTATCCCTTCCATACATGATAAGCTTGAAGCTCTTGTACTACTTAACAATTAATCCGGGATCTCTGCAGAGGTTGATCTGATGTTTTTTGACTCAGTTCACGAGCTTAGGAGGGTGGGAGTAGAGGCAGGCAGGCCCTCATCACGATCAGTATAATGCCGGGATACATTTTCTCTCCTTTGTTCTTTCGAATAAAGTGAAGGGATCTTTTTTTTCTGTTGAAAAAGAGAAAAATACTGTGCATTCCAACTTTTTTCTCGTTTTTCGGTGCAAATTACGTCCATCTATCTTTTGCTGAAGCATGTACATAGCAGGGAACAGAAACACATGGTTTACTTGACTTTACGAGTGGGCATGGTGGACCGACGGGGTCAAGCACTCAAGCTAGGCTGCTACGGCGTAGTGGACAACCTTTTTTGTTCTCTTTTCCTAAAAGAAAAGAAGGGAGAGGATCTCTTCACTGGTGAAGCTGACAGACTTGTGCCTGTGCACAGACAAAGTTTGCTTTCAAACGCGTTGTTGTCACGAAACCCGACCTAAACATGGTTACATGCCACTATGGACAACAAAAAATTATATATCGCCTGGTAAAATTCATTTGAGGAAAAATGGCTAGTAAAATTCATGATTCTTTAAAAGCAAGTATTTATACTTCTACAATAATTTGAAGTCCTTGTTTGGAACTCATCATTTTTCTTGTTAGTTAATATAATTTCTCCTCCTCCTTTCTCCTTGTTTTTTTCTTGTCAATCGACAATTTTATCGAGGATCAGCTAACAAGTACCACTATCCAATAATTGTTGTCTGATTAGAAGTGAAGTCACATAACAACATTTATTTCAAAACCGAAATGGAACAGCTAACACTTATGGAAACAGAATTAATAGTTACATATATGGCACAACCTCTTCCTGCTCACGGGTTTATCCTTCAAATAGCTCTTGCAACATCTCCTCCACCTCCTGAGGAGTGATGATAGTGCTTCCTGGGGTGATAATAGTATTCTCCTCCAAGAAGTTTGTAAACCCCGAAGTGACTTTGTCAGTGATAGCTTTCCTCAGGTTTTTCCTCAACTCAGGGTCAGGGACTTTCCAGAGCTTTTGATCACTATAGATTTTCCGAAACTCTGACTCAAACTTATCCAACGGGGAGTATTTTCTCCCCAACCGAAGAGGTGAAGGACTAGTGCGCAAGCATGCCAACACTGGTGTCCAAGCTTCATGTAGATATTTGTCTATGTGGTCCTCGATTTTACGAGTGAGGATCGGCATATTGAATTTCGTATCATACGTTGGATGGAGCTGCTTCCATATAGAATGTAAGTTGTTGATCAAGAACAGGAGCCTAAGGCTCTGATTTTGGAATGACTGTGATATTTCGGCAAGCTTCTCTTCTAGACAAGAGACCATATCTGCCATCATGCTGGTGAAGGGATTATTGCTGAAAATCTGAGGCACGTAAGTCCCGCAGTCAGTTGCTTTGCGTACAATTTGGTCAACTGACCTGTAATTGATCTCTAGCAACCTGATGTAGCATTCAACGGACCGAGTGGCCTTGTGAATGCTAGCAGATCCTTGCGGAGTATCCCACGAACTGTTGTTTCCATCGTCTATTAGTAGGATAGCAGCTGCAACTTCCTGCATTGTGTTCCATATTGCTTGGGTCAGTGCGTCATCCTTGTCTGACCGGAGGGCTTCCATGTCATCAGGTGTCCTGCTTTGGGTTTGTGCAGAGGATGGCAGACGTAAGAGCAATGGCTGGATCAGAAATGAGGCCATGAACACAGCACCACGCACATCGAGCAGTATCTTCAGCTTCTCCAATGCTGACGGCATCCCATCATCGTCGATTTCTTTGCTATCACAGCTGGTATTAGGAGGAGTCGGAGCAAGAGCAACTATGGCGTCAACAAAAGAGAGCATCTTCACCATGGTTTCCTGGATGAACTGTGAGAAGTGGACTGGATCCGGAACAGTAGCCTCTAGTTCCTCCGGCAAACTCTCGAGATGGGACTGATGAGAAAAGCAGGAATAGTAGGTGTCAAGGATGGATTCGGTGATATCAGCGAGAGCCTGGATCCACCTCCCTGCAAAATTACGTTGATCATGCAGCAACAAAAGCCTTGCTGCAGATACATCATCATCGTCGGCGATGCGTAGAACCCAGCCGATGCCCAGGTCGGAGAACCATCTCTTCAGTGCGTTAGCGGCACTTGAATTATTCCTGCCGATGCCACCACAAAATTCCTCCAGCAGGCCCTTGATATACTGCCTTTTCTCCGTGATTTCATCGTCGTCTCTCCAGGAAGCAGGTGGTTCGGCGACTTGATCGAAGATGATGAAGGGCGGGGGGCAGCTGCCGCTGCCGGATGTATGCGGGTGGGTGGAGAGGGTATTACCTGATGAGCTGCTGCTTGTGGCGATGGACACGCCAGATCCTATCGTCTTGCAGCTGTTCCACAGCTCGCTGCCATGAATCTCCTCCATGATAAAGCTAGAGCTATCTCAGAGAAGCAACCTTGTTGCTCCAGGCAGATCAAAGTCTTGGACGAGCTATGCGGCAAGCAGAGAAATATCCCGGTCGACCCAGGTCGTCGTTGACTTTACAAGAGAGAAAGTACTACATATTAGCGCGTAGTAGTAGGCTAGCAGCAGCGACAACCATGATATTGATTGACGACTCCTACCAATAAAGCAAAGCAGGTTAGTCAAGTTCCATGAAGAATCAAAAGCCTTTGGGTTACTTTTTGGCTGTAGGAATTCTTTGTATCAAATCATTTAATTTCCTAAACAAACATGGTTCCATTTGATGTAGTATATAATTCAGATGGTAGACAAGAATGCAATTTCTTTTTTTCTTTATATGCAATTCCAAAATCTACGTATAGTACAGTCAATTTAAATATCATAATATTCAACCTGAAAAAATATGGCCTAAATATAATCCATGTCTGCGTGAGAACGTCTGTAGTCAGAAAAAAAAAACAATCCATCTATCTCACCAAAGTAAGCCAAATTGGAATTGAGCATAACTCATCGATTGCTAAAGATGCCATCAAGCACTTCGATTAAATTTTAAGGAAATACTTGGATTGATTTAGTTGTAATTTCTTTAGAGATACGTCCCAAGAGGCTGGCACCTAGTGGACCAACCTTTTTCGTTATCTTTTCCAAAAGATTTTTTTTTTGCGACCAATCTTTTCCAAAAGAAGATGGGAGAAGATTTCTAGACTCACGAAGTTTCCATACTTGTGCGGTTGTGCCTTTGCTTCCAAACGCGTTCTCATGGAAGTCATGAATTTTTTTTTTCTTATGTCTCCAGGGCGAGCATCCCATAAAAGAAAGAGTGGATCACAAAACTCACAAGTCCCCTTTTAGGTCTTTAGGAACAAGTATTGATACTTCTAGAATAATTTGGATTTTTTGTTTGCAAGTCATAATTTCTTTTTTTCATTGCCTCAACCTTGATGGCATTGATGATCTACTAGAGGCGGAACCTTAATCAATGAGTGAGTTTTCACACCTACGAGTTGAGAGGCGGCCGATGGAAAATAACATCTAAATCTATTTTTCCCCATATATGAAGTGCTGAAATTGAGACCCCTAACATAAGAATCTGGAAGGCAAAGATACCATAAAATCAAAATCTTTATGTGGTTGATTTATAAAAAAATGATATTCTCATTAAAGACAATCAGCAGACCATGCAATGTGTCATTGCAAAAGTCTTTGTCATTGCTAGTACAAGACAATGGATAGATTCATACATATCAGCTCCCTACGACCCTGTTGTACATTATTGTAGATACTCCCTAAAAGAGAACTATTGTAGTAGGACATCAAAGACAAACTTGTGGCGCGGCAGATTTTCTTTAGCTTCATACAGAGCTGAGCTTCAGAAGTTCTTCCTAGGAACCACATTTTATTCCAACACGGATATGAAAGCAGAGAACTAACTTCTCTTCTATAAGTATGGCGATTTTTCTTCTATGGTGCACTAGTTCATCCTTCGAATAACTCTCCCAACATCTCCTCTGCCTTCTTGGGAGGAACTCCTGGGGTGCTGATGCTGTTATCCTCCAAGAATTTTGTAAAGACTGGGATGACTTTCTTGACGATGGTTTTCCTCATTCTTTTCCTCATATCAGGATCTGGTACCTTCCAGAGCTTTTGTGTGCTGTAGATATTATAAAATTTTGTTTCGAATTTTGTCAGAGGTGATGAGTTTCTAGCTAAGCAATGAGGTGTAGGAGGACCATTCAAACATTTCAACACCGGTGCCCAAGACGCTTGGAGGTAACCATTTATGTAGTCGTCAATCCTACGTGTGAGGGCTGGTATAGGAAAACCCAAGCGCCAAATTGTGTGAAGCTGCTGCGACATGAAGTAGGAATTGTTGATCAAGAATAGGAACCTGAGGCTTTCATGTGGATGTGGGAACCAAGACTGCGACTTTCTGGCTAGCCTATCTTCTGTTGAACAGACCATCTCCATGATCAGGTTGGTCACATAGCTCACATTTTCATCCTCAGGTGCATATTCGCCACGGAGAAATTTGCCATGTAAAATGCGATTCAGTGACATGTAATTGGCCCACATGACCTTGGTATAGCTTATTGCGAAATGCGTGACCTTGTGAATGTCACTTGATCCATGAGGGTCTCCGCGACCCTTATCCATCCATGCCATGATACCATCCATTGTGTCAGAAATCGTGTTGCATATAGCCTCATCCAACTTGGTCTGCTCTGCACACAAAAGATCTCCAATAGTACCATCAGTAGATTCTACTGCACAGGGCGAGAAACGGGGCAATGAGAGGATCTGCTCTAAGGTGTTGGAAATAGCGTCATGCACATCTATCAGTACCTGCAGCTTCTCGGCTGGTGACACTGCCCCCTGCCTGTTGTTATTTCCAGCAGCAATGGCGGCGTCAAGGAAAGGGAGCATCTTCAGCACAGTTGCTTTGACGAGTTGTACAAATTCAGAAGCAGGTGGCTCCTGACCCCCTCCTTTCTCCTGGTCCTGGCTGCACCATCCATCAGATTCAAAGCATGTAGAGATGGATTTGTTGATCTCTTGCAGTGCCAGGATCCACCTCTCTGCAAAATATTGGAACCGCCCGGAGGTAGAGATGCTCACTTCAGCGAGGTGCAGAACCCAGCTAACGTCCAGTTCCGAGAGCCACCTCTCCACAGCAATGAGATTGTCACCACAGAATTCCACGACCAGGCCCTTGATATGCTTGAGCTTCTTCACCCTGTCTTCCTCGAGCTCCTTGGCTACATCAAGGTCCTCCGCCACCGGCGCCGTGGGCAGAACCATAAACGCATGGAAATCACGATGTTGTCCTCCGGCTGAACCGGATGTGGTGGCGGTGGTGGTGCTGCTGCTGGTGGTGGTACCTGAAGTGATGCTGTCGCCACCGGTAGGCTGCAGCGAACCGCCTCCGTTGTCCCCTCCAGGCGACGGCGTTGTATGAGAGACCCTCGACCTCATCCATGCCCTCCGCCAGATTGAGGCCACTGCCATGCGAGCAATGGATTTGATGATGGACGCACACACCCTGCCGGAATCAATGGATCAATCCTGTCGGGGGTAAGTATCAAAAAAAATCCAGTCGGGGGGAGCAATGCAAATGAACTTTTGCTTCGAGGTCAACCTCATCGAGTCCACAAAGTTAGCGTGTCCTCGACTTTCCCTGTGTCCTCATGGAGTCCACAAAGTTAGCGTGTCCTTGACTTTCCCTGTGTGTTTGTGACATCTTTTTCCAAAGATAGATAGTTTAGTTGATTGTTGACCTTAATAGGAATAATTGTGTATCCAGGTATATTTGAAGAAAAAAAATCCTCCTACACTAAACCAACTGAGAATCCCAAGTGCCGAAACATCCAAAATTAGTTGTGAAACCAAACATATTATCAGTAATAACTACGAAAAACGAAACATAGCCATCGGCAAGAGAAACAGCTGACCCAGTAAAACCAAAGCAATTATAACAGCAATGCAGGTGACAAGAGAACCCACCACTACAAACTGAAAAATGCAGCTGATTGACACAAAACGTGAATGGGCGTCTGCTGTCCATAAAGTAGTGCAACTCAAGTAGATAAAAAAAACATCACCCTAACTCCAACTAAACCACCCAAAGAATCCAAGGCTCCCAAATCTTCCCTGTGAGAACAATGAAGATATACTGATTTTGTGACTTTTGTTTTCTGACCAAAAATTAATCTTCCAACTAGTCATAAGACCATGACGATAAAAAAATACATAATATCTGACAGCTAACCATATCCGTTTCTTCTGGGAAGCTACGAAAAATGCACTAATTAATACCTGAGTCATCCTCCACAACAGAACCAGTATCCCACACCATGTGAAGCCAAAGCAAGTGTCTTGGTTAACTAGAGTAACTAGTAATGGATCCACCTGCTCAACAGTAGATTGAGAATGTGCTTACTTGTGTCCATCTTCGGATTCATATACTTGGCGATTCCACTAGAGCAATACATGACAGGTGCACAGGGTTGCCGGCCTTTCAGTGCTAAACTCAGCTGCGCCTAGCAGTGTCTTGTTCGTCGTGTCAATACGAGCGACCCATGCCCTTTTTCTGGCCATCAGGTAAACAACACCTCGACGAGCAGCAGCAGCAGCAGCAGAGATGAGATGTCGTCAGGAGCTGGGTGGGACACCAAGAGGTTGGTGCAGAGCCAAGCAGTCCAGATTGCAGCAACTCTGACTTGATCTGGCCGGGTGACGATTGTGATGCCGATCAGAAGCTTAGGCCCTGCAGTTCATGCACCAGTCCTTGAAAGAGCTCGTCATCCCATACATGTTGGTATATGTGACGATCGCCCAGTCATGGATTCTTCGAAAGTCTGTTTCATTGTCGTAATTCGCTACCAGGGACCAAAGTTGGCCTTATTAGCTTCCATATGAAATATGATGATATGAACAAGCTTGAGACAGCCATCAGGGCTGTCATTTCCTCCCTTGACGAAGACGTGCCCCCGAAAGGAAAGGGGATCGGACATCCCAGTTCAGTCCCTCGGCCATTGTTGCAGCTGACAAGGTCCAATGGCACCGGCACACCAGGGCTCGTCGTGGAGCACATCGGCGTGCCCGTGGCCATTAACGCGGCGGCGACGGTGTAGTTGGCGCCGCGGCAAAGGAGGCAACGTCGTCTTCTTCTAGTTGAAGAAGGGGTGCGGGCGCGAGAGAGCCACCGGAGCGACGGATCCCTTTGGATGCCGGGCCGGTAGACGAAATTGTCGGAGTCGTAATCGTCGGCGGCGGACAATCGACGGCGACACGAGGAGGAGATCTTCCACCGCGCGGATGACGCGGGGAGAAAGAACGGTGAGGCGGAGTTCGTTCTGGGAAGTGCACGTAGCGATTGGAGGGGAGCGGCGGCGGCGGCGACAAATTGGCACAGTAGCGACTCGAAGCAGAAGGGGGCGTGCCTGTTCAAGAGGGACCTGGGCCAGTGAGAAGAGAAAGGAAAGTCGAGTTGGGCTAGGTTAGTTAGGTTTGGCCCGCGGCCCGCTTGCCGGGCAGGAAACCAATATGGCTTCCAAAAGTATTTTATCCATGCTAGCTTCCACGCTAGGGGTGGATGTGGAGCCAGCTCGGCTTGTTTTGTCTCGGCTCGTTCAAACTCGTTAGTCAAACGAGCCTGCTCGGCTCGGCTCGTTAAGGAAACGAGCAAAAATCTTGGCTCGGCTTGGCGTTAAGCTCGCTAGTTGGAGTTGAATTTAAAACTACCACAATAATATATATAATATAAAATTTATAGTATTTATATGGTCTTAATACCTTCAAAATCTACTCTGTCATACTACAATAATAGAATATAATCATAACATCATCTAGAACTACGCATATAGTATACATATATTATTATTAATTAATAATTTAATCATTAATCTATTAGGTCTTCTAGCTCGTTTGGCTCATGAGCCAGCTCAAACTCGCTCGTTATACTCATGAGCAAAAACTCTTTCTCGGCTCGTTAGAAATATGAACCGAGCCGAGCCGGCTGCGATCCGAGTGAGCTAACGAGCTTCGAGTATTTTGTCCAGCCATATTCCACGTTATCAGCCATCGGATCGTCGTTCTTCAGTCGTCGGATCGTCTTCTTCCTCCTCGCGGGCGGACGGCGCGCGCCGTGGGCAGAGGGACGTGAGCCGGCCGGCGGAGGGCGGGAGCAGGCGGTGGCTGAGGCCCCTGCGGCAGCATGGTGAGGTCTTCGGGATTGCCGGGTATGGAGCTCCAATGGCCGCTGGACATAGAGAAAAAGAGAGGGGGCGGAAGGAAGGTCCGGCGGTGGTGGCGGTGTGACCGGCGACGCGGGAGTGGGAGCGCCGCCAACTGGGCGGGACCGGACGACCAGTGGGTGGTGACCGGCGGCGGGGGCGGCGAGGGCCACCGGGTTAGAAAAGGGCAGGACGGAGCGGCGGGCGGGCGGACGAAGGAAGAAGGCGGGGGTGTTGATGTGGGTCTCATTGTACCCTAAACCACCTCTCCTACCTGGCTTCCGCAAGCCAAATAGGATCCCCCTGCCGGGTGGGAAGTACACGATGTTTACATTGATTTTGCAAATACAAATTATCATGGCCTCGGTAATAAAACAACGTAATGTGTGCTAAAAAAAACAACGTAATGCTTTGCAGGCAATGAAACCCCAATTTTTCATTTCAACATTCAGTGTACACATCTGCAACTGCAATGGAAACCGAACTTAAAAACTGTTGTGTTGTATGGCATGCACCTTCTCTTCTAAAGCACTGATTGATCCTTCAAATAGCTCTTGCAACATTTACTCCAGCTCGCTGACAGACATGTTCAGAGGCCACTAACAAGGCAAGTTTATCAGTACCTCAAGCTTCTCATCTGCTAGACGCTGGTGCAGCAATATTGGCCCTTGCCGCAAAAATGCAAAATCCATCAAAGCACCTAGAGACGGATCTGAATACCTCGTGTAGAGCAAGGATCCAGCTGTCTGCAAAATATTGGAATCGTCGCATGACAAGGATTCTCTCTTCAGATTAATCTAAATTCAGCGAGTTTGAGAATCCAGCTCCGAGGACACTGTGACAGGCCGGTTACCACCACGGAATTCCATGGCCAGGCCCTTGATTCGTCCCTGCGGTGCGCACTGCATCATGCTCTCCGCCAAACTGAGGGGGCCATCGTGCGTGATACGATTTGATAAAAAATAAATATTCACAGCTTGACAGATGCAAACAGATGTTGCTCGAAACGCGTTGTTCAGTGTTGGTTCATTGGTACCGACCTAACCTTATCCGATCGGAATTGCAATTGGGAAGTGCGTATCCAGGCCCACACCGCATATGGTCTTTGAAGCTTGGGCGGCCACAAGCGTTTCAGGGCTATGTGGCCTATCACCTAACAGTACATGCCTCGTAGTACCTGCCACTGATTGAGTGGAACATGCACCATCGCCTGTGGACTAGCTTGCATATAGTCATGCTCCCGAGCTAGTTCATCAACACAGCGATATCACAATTTTGGAGCACAACCTATAAACCACCAGAGTCTAGAGCATCCCACTTGCACAAAGAAATAATCAGTGCGACAGTATATGTAATATGTGTATGAAGACAATTATTATATATGCGAAAACATGTGAATAATTGGTACATGCGTACGTGCAGTTACAGACCACTTGCCGAAGCTTGCTGATCGATCATTAACGACCTGTGTGTCCCAGGAACACGGTAAGCATAGGGAAACAAAGCAAGACTTTTTCAGAGCACTAAAACAGCAGTATTTGCTTGCTGCAAGGATATGCATTGTAGCTGCAGATTCATGATCAATATATTTGAGAAAGAATGCTGGACATGATCAATGACCAATCTTTGCCAAGAAGAATCCAATATTACTGTCTAATATCGCAATAATAATATACATAAGTAACATAAGCATATGCATTGCTTTAGCTCATGAAAATTGATCATTACGTAGCTTTTCATCAGCTACGTCCAAACACCTCTTCAGAAAGTCAAGTTGTTTGAAGCAATAACAATATATTCTGGAACCAAAATATAAACACTGAACAAAGCTCGGAGATGCAGGCAATTACAACAATGGAAACTCCATCTTTTATTTAACTACTTGTTCATCCTTCGGATAGATAGCTCTTGCAACATATCTATCAGATCTTGGGGAGTGATTCTTGAGGGGCTTATATTATTGGACTCCACGTATTTTGTTAAAGCTTGAAATGACCTCCTCTGTGACATTCGAAACCTAAGTCGCTTGACTTTTGTGGTGCACTCTGTTCATATCATCCTTCGAATAGCTCTTGCAACATCTCTTCCAGCTTCTGTGGAGTGAATTTTGGGGTGGTAATATTGTTATCCTCTATGTATTTTGTGTAGCCTGGAATGATTTTCTTTGTAATAGCTCTCCGCACCATTTTCCTCAGCTCAGGATCTGGGACCTTCCATTGCTTTTGTGTAGTATAGATTTTCTGAAATTGGGACTCGAACTTGGACAGCGGTGAGTTGTTTCTCCAGAAGCATAGAGGTGTATTAGGATCGAACAAGCATGACAATATGGGTGCCCAAGATACCTGTATATAACTCTCCATGTAGCCGTTAAGTTTGTGAGAGACGGCTGGCACGTGGATTTTGAGAGATGAGAAAGGGTAACAGAGGTGCTTCCGTATGAAGTATGAGTTGTTGAGCAAGAATAAAAACATGAGGCCTTGATCTGTGAATGATTCTGAATTGTTGGCAAGTTTTTCTTGTACACAAGACACCATCTCCACGACCAAGCTTGTAAATGGTGGTACATCTCCAATCTGAGGCACATACTTACCAAGACTGGCTGCTTCAGCTACAATCGGAGCAACTGAAAAGTAATTCTTGTGCAGGAAATTTGTGTACGTCATTACGGACTGAGTGGCCTTGTGAATGTCAGGTGATCGGCCTTGCGGAGTTGGAGTACCCGATGAGCCGTCGCCGTCCTCCATTGACTCTAGGATAGAGGTCCAAATCTCCTGTATTGTGTTCCATATGGCCTCACCAGCCTTAGCCTCCTTTGCTGACAAGAGGCTTGCCGTTTGGCGCTCTGTCATTTCAACTTGTGCAGAGGGTGTCGAATGGAATAGCAACCAGATCTCCGATAACGCCTTGGACAGAGCACCGTGCACGCCGAGCAGGTTACTGAGCTTCATGTATGGTACCGGCACCCCATCCCTAACAATCACTTCACTAACTATGACGTCAACAAAAACGAGCATTTTTTACATGGTTTCTTGGAAAAATAGTGCAAACCTGAATTGATCCGGACTACCGGTTTGTTTCCCCCTCTCAGTATCAGGTTCGTCCTTGCAAATACTGGGCATGCCCACGACGCCACGATTGGGAGAGATGAGACGGATGGTTTGTATGATTTCAGTGAGGGCTCGGATCCAGCTCCATGTATCAAAAGTAGTAGTAGTAGTAGTAGTATGCCCGAGTTCCCCTGCAGATGCGCCATCGGCGTCGGTGAGGTGGAGAACCCATCCGACGCCAAGGTCTGTGAACAATCTCTCGAGAACACTAATCTGTCCACCTTTGATACTGCAATTCGCTGATGGCGCCTTGAAGAATTCCTGGACCAGGCTTTTAATCCGCTTCATCTGCTCCTCCTTAACAGTTTCTTCAACGTTGATCTCCAAGTCAAAGTGCATGACGGCTTCAAGAGAGATAATGGAGGGGTGGGTGCCGCTAGATGTTGAGACGGTACCTGAGGAGCTGCCAATGGTGTAGGAACTGGATCCGATCTGCTCGCGGTGGTAGCTCCTCCAAGGACCGCGGCTGCCATCCCTGCCCGTGGCCTCCATGCTGAACTAGCTCTACCCTTCCTAGCAACTGGCCGGCGACCGATGTCCCTTGAATTAACTCACTGTTTTAATTTGAGGAAGAACCACTCAAGACTTAGATTGAAGAGGGGACGGAACACCAACAACATATGTGTCACGATCAATCTATCTATTTATGTATCCATAATATATTATACTATGTTAAAAGAAATACCCGTACGTTGCAACAGATTAGTCTATATTTCTAAATCATCGTTTGTTCAAGCTCGCAAGCTTGCCTCCTTGTTTAGAAAAGAAAAAATCTATTTTTGACCATCCAACTCTTACCGCAGTTTGGTTTTTGATCATCGAACTCCAAAACCGGATATTTTTAGCCATCCAACTATTAAAACCGTTCAAATTTGGCCATCGAGGCGGTTTTGATGGGTGGTTTTAATTTTTTTATTTACAATTTAATCCTTAGATCTTAAAATGATTATTACTTTTTGCTCGTGCCTCCGATTTAGGTGTTTCTTATGGTCACACGTTCATAACAATGATCTTTATCTTTTAAAATAGTCTTTATACTATTTTATCACTATTTAATATATTATTTTTATATTATTGTGTAAAAACATCATATAAGAAAAGTAAAACAAACGGTTAGAAAATAATATGCCCATGACTTTAAAAGATAAAGCTCATCGTTACGAACACATGAACATAAGAATCACTTAAATTGATTACTAATTTTTCCAAGGACTAAACTTTTAATAAAATAGTTCTTGGATATTCAAATGATTACTAATTTTTTCTCATATATCCGATTTAAGTGATTCTTGCGGTCTAAATTAAGTAAAGGAAAAGGTCTAAATTAATATCCTCAAGTATGAATAAAGTCCAAATAACCCTTAAAATATGTCTTGATTAATTTTATACCTACAACTATCTCAATCGGTCCAATCTAACCCTTTATGAGATTTATCTTCTTTATTTCTTCATGCACAAGAGGTGTTTTAACTTGAACTTTTGGGTGATGATAGAGAGCAACATCCATTATTTTTTTAAAAAAAATGTAATATAAATTCTTCATCATTATTTTTTATAAAATTTTTATGGATATGGTTAATTTATTATTATATATCATAGCTTTTCAAAATAATGATAAAAAATCATAATATATTTTAAGTATAATTTATGATCCCCTTAATTGTACCACAAAATTTCAACTGGAAATAACATTTGTGCATGCCCTTTTTCTCTGAAACCGATGCTTATTTACACGCTACCCGCACTGTACAACGACGATCCGCGTGGTGGTGAAGAGCCGCATCAAAGAGTTATGGTTTCGCGATTAGATGGCTCCCACATACAACTAAAATTCAATGGTTTGCTTGTCCTTTTTCTCGTTCCCAGAAAAAATAGTTGTAGTGTGTTTTTAGAATTGACCGTGAGAATAGGTCCAGCATCCCATATTAGTAATGAATGGATTTTGAACCTGTATGTTGCGTCAATTAGCATAACATGTTTGTGTCACATACGACACGGCACCTACTTGATGTGCTACATGAATATGCACCTCAAGCATGCATTCCGGTGTAGCGTTCAAGTATCAACTCCTCATGGATAAGGATTCTATCGGTATGGCAATGCTAAATTGAAAACAGAAAATATTCTATATTAAAAGCATTGCAGTTTCTCTACCTTCGGAATTTATGGTTTCTCAAGCTTTTGATTCCAAAAATCAAGTGGCACTGGCCCGAGCCAAGTCGTTAACCTGATATGATGTAGTTTACATGTCTCTGATGGATACATCTCTTCCTATGAAAGGCGGCGCCTCCGGTGGCCAGGACACGATAGCATAAAAAATTTTCATCGTTTGATTTCTATCCTGCTGTTCTTCTTTTACCGTGCCCTCTCATCTTCTGTTTGCTTATGTGTCGTTCGCTGGATGGTTAGAAGGCTCTCGAAGCGTTGTATTGCTTAAAAAATCTCCCTTCCCCTTCCTCCAAGAAGCATCGAGGAGCTCCGACTCGCTTCCTCATCACCGCGTTTCCCCGTCTGCCTCCACCACTGCCTCGTCGCCTCCCTTCGCCGCCACCTCGCCTCCTTCCCCCGCCGCCCCTCTCCTCGTCCCCGCGTTGTCACTGCTCTCCGCGCCGCTCCCTCCCCTTTCCCCCGGCGCCTCCTTCCTCCCGTCCCTCTCTCCCATCGGCGCCGTCGCGGCAGCAGGGGCGGGCGGCTGCGGGGGCGGCCCCTTACCCTTCTCTTCCCGTCCCTTCCCCTCCCCCACCGGCGCCCCCTCTGCTCCACATGGAGCCGAGGAGATGAACACCGCACAGCCGCCATGTCCTTCGCTGCCTCCTCGCCGTCCCCGTCCGCGAGCCTGTGCTAG
>OAMR01000241.1:558896-589443 GCA_900205405.1 Echinochloa crus-galli
CGCCCCCACGGCCGAAACTGCCGCCGCCGCTGCGCCACGACCGCCGTCGCCGCCCGCTCACATTGCGGCGAGGTGGCCGCAGCCACTGTCACTCCGCGGCCGCAAACGCCGCCGCCGCCGCCCCCACGGCCGAACTACCGCCGCGGCTGCCATGGCAGGTTGGCTGGCGGCTTGATAGCGTGAACAGCTGCCGCAGTAGATGCGTGGTGGCGGCGCTCCAGCGTCGAATTGATTCAGTAAAATGGCGGCCTCTTCTTGATGTGGTGAGGAAGAGGACAAGTACCTCATTGTGGTGGCCACTGGCCATGGACGCCCCATCATCCCTCCCCTCATCTTCCTCACCGAGAAGGCAAGATTCGTCTCTCAAGTTTAGTTTCTTTTTAGGCATCACACGTTTAGGCTGGCCACTGCTTCCCGACGCGGCCGCCGAGCAGCGAGTGGTCATGCCTGGCATCCAAAGGTGTCAAGAAGCCATACAATGAACCGGGCACGCAGCTGTGCCAGACCATGGAAGAAGCAGCGGCACCTGCGGCTGTCCACGGCAAAAGTGGACTAATGAGTTGGTGAGCTCGCCCCTTCAGCACCCTTCCCCTCCTGCATGTCCTTCCCATCTGCTGCTGCTGCTGCTGCTGCTGTTGCTGTTGCTGTTGCTGTTGTTGTTGTTGCTCCCATGCACGTTGGAGTCCTAAATGCTTACTTAGTATTTTTTTAGGTGATGGAGTTAGAAATTGCTTCTTTCGGTGATGGGTGAGTTTATCCAATCTGATTTTTCCAAAGAACCAATATCATCTCTGTGGCGGATACAATTAATCTAGGTGCATCTACTTATTATGTAAAATGTACTTGGTTTGTTCGCTTATCATAATTTATTTTTGCAAATTTTGATTGTTCAATTGAAGGCGGGATTTTCAAAAAGAAGAGACAACATAGTATGTGGGACACCATTCCTGAACAATACAAGCCACTCCAATTGTGTAATTCTTGGTATGGTCTATGCTGATGAAATGCAGCATGTTTCACCTTGGTTAATTTCTATGTTTAGTATACTATGCAGATAATATGGTCTTAGATGAGTAGTAATATTAGACTCTGCCATAATACAAATGTTCAGTAGAATGTGCAAATGTGATAGCATGAAGCTGATGTATAATTCATAATAAACAGATCGGCCCATTGTTTTGCCGCCTACGTAGGATATCCAAATAGTGTGTTCCATAATTATCCCCAACTAAGAATGCAATGAACTAAAATCTCCAATTGAAGTACAATTCTTTTTTGTTCGTATGATTCGAGCACACATTTGTATTCAGTTCATGGAGTACATTCGTTGACAGGCCTAAAACTGGTACTACTATTTAATTACATAATTCATTTGGAGGTAAACAGACCCAGCAAAATCAATTGCAAAAATCATTTATACTAAACAAAACCCCAAGAAGTGTGCTGATAAAGATTGGTGCATTACATTCTGTACAGCTTCTTTCCTGCCTTTTACCTTACAGACATGTATCCTCTCCCCTTTATCGTGATTTTTTTTCATCTGTTTTTTAAACAAACTGTATCATGATATTTTTTGTTCAGTAATAGCCATCCTCCAGAAATTGCAATGCAACACCTTGCAGGGAATGAATATGAAGGACAACAGTTCCAACTTTGGCTACACGTTGGCAGATAAGATAGCATCAGTCATCACAGGATATCGGCTTGAGTAGTACAAATACTGAGATAAATTCTGGGCAGGGACCTAAGAGCATGAATTCTAATTGCTGCCTGGTAATGCCTCTTAAACCTTCTTTCTGCAACATCTTCCATATGATTTTTTTCTCAATATAAAGACAGCACCGTATTCATCCATGCTACAAGTCCGTATTTTCTATAATAGCTCCCAAGACTACATCTTAATTAGATGCATTGTAAATTACATATGCCAATTTATAATAAGCTATTGTTTATTGTTCATCATACAAAATTACCTAAACAATAGTAAATGTTACACGTGAAACATATCTATGCAACATTTTATCATCCACTTTCTATTCGTTCGTATACGACACATTATATAACCATGCTATATCCACTTCTTGAAATTTCTGTACTTAACCAGGTTATCCATTTTTTGTCACCTTGAAGAGACAGCCAAGAAATAATTTGCCGGTATATAAAGCAAACAGTCACATGTAAATTTGCTAGACATGTAGTGTGGTGTCAGTATGCTTTGAGCGAAAAGGAATACAAAGGAGAGAAGTGTTGTGCCTTCAAGCTTCCTTCCGTTCCACCTTGTACTTAATATGTAAAATGTAATTAGTTTGTATGCTTAGTGCAATTGACTCTTGCAAATTTTTAGTGCTCAATTAAAACTTCAATGGCACAATACTTTTGGAATATATAGTTTGACTAAAATATTGTTACATTGCCATATCCATCTTACGGATTAATACGGTTACCGCTAAATTTTGTTTATTCAATATCGGTTTACTATTTATTTCTATTTTTACGCATACGGTGGATCATATAATCATTAAATACTTTGCGCACATGGACACGCGTATCTGTCAATATTCATATGTATATGTTATGTAATATATGGTTGTATGAAACCCTTTGTTATTTAAACAACAATCGTCTGGAAACCTTCCTTCATATGTATGTAATATATATCTATACCATGGAACCTCATTATCGTCCATCCTATCTATAACTACAAACGGCGCGCCGGGGCGCGCGCAAATCACTAGTGTGCATGGAAGGAGAGTCCATGTCCTTCGCCATAGTTAAACATCAAACAATGTTGCAATTCTATGTCAACTCCTTTCTGCTGTGGTAAATTCCAGTGATTTTGCATTTATGGACAAGAGAACTAAATTATGAGAGAAGTATTAGATGCAGAGTAGTAAAAGCTTATGCTTTCTTTAAAAGCAGGGCGGAATGCCTGATTCGAAAAAAAAAAGTAGTAAAAGCTTCAATTTTACAAAACTTCATAAATCAGATAGCAATGAGTGGGTTTAGTTTAGTACCACAAATCCCAATTTAGCAGTTACCTCAGTCACGGATTGCACTTGCTACATTTTCCTTTAGACAATTGACTGAAAGTTTGGAATCACATACCTCTTGGTCGCAACACGGTAATAAGCATAGGGAAACAGAGTAGCAAAACAGAGCATTCAGAGAATATAAACAGCAGTTCTTCCTGCAAGGTTATGCATGGTAGCTGCACATTCATGATTAATATATTTGAGAAAGAATACGATACATGAGCAATGACCAATCTTTGCCAAGAACAATACAATATTAATGTTTTATTGCATTAATCACATACATAAGCCTAATAATTGGTTTGGCTCATGAAATTGATTGTATCATAAAGAATTCTTTTAATGAAAAACAGAGCTTAAAGATTAGTTTCGTAACAAGCATCAACCTTCACCTCCATCCATCTGGCATCTAATTACAATTCTTCATCTGTAGAATGACAATCCAGGAGGCTTGTTTCGAAATGAAGAAAATCGTACATAAATATCACAGGTGCTAATACCATACAAGCCTTTCAAGGCTGAATGTACAAATAACTCTGTTGTTGGAATTTGTTTATAAGAAGCACAGATGGTTCTAAAATACTAGTTAGCTGATACTATTAACACATTAGATTTTCGTATGCTACAAACACATATTCACAAAGTCAAGTCATTGGAAGCAACAACATCATCATATTGTAAAAGACCAAAATACAATGGAGATAATAGACATAAACAGTTTCAGCTATGCCAACTTCGTTTCTTCCTTGGCCTACTTGCTCATCCTTCAAATAACTCTTGCAACATGTCCATCAGATCCTGCGGAGTGATTCTTGAGGGGCTGATATTATTGTACTCGAGGTATTTTGTAAAGTTGGAAATGACTTTCTCAACGACAGCTACCCGCAACCTTCTCCTCAGCTTAGGGTCTGGAACCTTCAGTAGCTTCTGGGCAGCGTAGGTTTTCTGAAATTCTGTCTCGAATTTAGCTGGTGAGGAGTATCTCCCCAAGCAAAGAGGTGTAGAATTGTACAAGCTTGAGAGCACTGGTGCCCAAGACACTTGTAGATATGTTTCGATGTAGTTGTCGATCTTGCGGGCGAGATCTGACATGTGGGATTCCAAAATCGGAGTTGTTGGATAGAGCTGCTGCCATATGAAGTATGAGTTGTTGATCAAGAATAGGAACCTGAGGCTCTGGTCTTGGAACGATCGAGATTTTCCGGCAAGCTTTTCCTCTAGACATGACACCGTCTCCATGATCAAGCTGGTCGACGGACTGATGTTGTCTAGTAGTTTAGGAACATATCCACGAAGCTGAACTGCTTGGTCTACAATCTGATGCACGGTTGCCCAATTGGTTGTGAGCAAGTTGATGTAGCTTGTTATGGCCCGAGTGACCTTATGAATGTCCGGTGATTCTTGAGAACCCCACCATGAGCCCTCAGCAGCATCCTCTGTGGACTCAAGGAGACGAGTCCTAACCTTGTCCATTGTGTTCCATAATGCCTCATCCAGCTTGGCCTCCTTGGTTAGCAAGAGGCTGGCCATCTTATCTGTTATCCTCTTAGCTTCGTCGGATGATGTGGAACAGAAGGATAAGCGGATGTCCTGAGAGGCTCTGGACACTGCTTCACGCACAGCTATCAGGGGCCGGAGCTTCTCAGCTGGTGCCGGTGCTCCATCGTCGTCGATGTCAAAGCAGCTGCTGGTATCGGAGAAATAGGGAGCAGAAACTAAGGTGTCAACAAAAGGGAGCATCTTCAAGATACATGTTTCGGCAGATCGTGCCGAGTTGATATGCCGCACATGTCGTCGTCGATCCTCCTCGATAACAGTAGTAGTATTACTGAGCATGTCAGTGAGAAACGTGCTACGGATAGACTCTGTGACCGCAGCGAGAGCCCGGATCCAGCTCCCGGCAAGATACAGCAAGCAGCTCGTTGCAGATGGGTCGTCGGCGATTTGGGGGCTGGCGCCCATAATATCAGAGAGACACCTCTCCAGGACACCGACGGTATCTCCTTTGGCAGCACAGAACTCCGGTGTATGCTCGAGATTCTTCTCCGAATCTTCGCCGCCGTCTCGGCAGCTGAAATCAAGACCATGGGTGGACGGGGCGAAGGTGAAGCCCCCGGATGATGTGTTGTTGGAGTAGAAGATAGTACCTGATGTGTTGCTGGTGCCGCTGCTGCTACCGCGACTAGTAGTGCTGGGGTAGCTGTAAGGAGGTTGCTTCCAATAAGGAGGCGACGAGCTACCCTGGGCGTCGTCCATGCTCTTTGACGCCATGCTTGCTCACTGGCTGCACAAGATGATGGGAGACTTGACTTGCTTGGGTCCGTGCGGACGAGAAGAGAGGACACTCACGCGCTCGCCACTCACCACATGTTGCCGAGCGAGTGTTGTTGACCTGGCGTCATTGGGCCGGCATACTTTTAGGGAGTTTAAGGCCCGTGAGAGATCGATGATGGGCTCAGCTTGGTGATCAGGCTCAAGCAGATGCGTATTTCAGGCTGTCGTGGGCTTTAGGATCAAATAAACTAGTAGATCGATGGGAGACACGCTGCTCAAAAAAAAAAAGTAGATGGGAGACACTTGAACAAGTGTGACGTGTGAGATCAACGAATTTTGTTGTCAAGTAAATGCCCAAGCGCGTTGCTATGGATCAGGTGTTAATAATCGATCTAGCTTATAAGGAGTCAAGTTCTAGTACAGTATCTTAAGGGGTCAAGGAGATGCTACATGCCTGCTCGGCTGCTACTGCAAGTGCATGACAAGAAAATGGGTTTAGCTAGGGTAGTACATCGCTTTCTGCTGATGCATATTGATCTGCAACTTTGTTATTTCATTTGGTTCAGATATGTATGAATCAACTTTCAAACTAGTGGCTTGAAGATCTAAGTTGTAAAACAGAGTTTGTAATGCTCGTTCGGCCTACAAAACATACAACCATGGCGACCTAAGATATGCACGTTCGCTAAAACTTTACAGATACAACTCCAGGACATGCCTGCTAGCTGAAAATTATTCAAGCAGGTGCCAATCTTCGGTAAAAAGAATCCAGTAGTCTTATTGCCGTATTTCTCATACATATACATAAGCACTTGTATGTTGCTCTGTTTCATGAAAGGATACTATCACAGCCTAAAAATTAGTAGTGTCTTAGCTTAATTCTGCAGCTTTATTATTTGATTCTGTTCATCGATCATGCATCAATGTAACACTATATTCACCACCACCAATTAAGTTCGATCTAGTTAAATTAGAATGATGGCGTGTGAATGTTGAGCAGCGAGACTCTGGTCTGCACGAGGCTCCTAAACACCTTCTCGCTCTCGCTCTCCAGCTCCCCGATGCACTGCTCCAGCTCCTGCAGCTTCGCCAGCGCCGCCGCTTCCCTCTTCTGCTCCTCGCTGCTGGCCGGCCTCCTGCTGCTGCTCCTGTACGAAGCGGCGTTCACCAGCGGCAGCCTCTTCTTGGGCGAAGAGGACGCCGGCGACGCCAGCGCCGCGGCGGCGTCCGCGACGGCGCCGACCTCCAGGAACACGGACGCCGACGCGACGGCGGTGTCGTTGACGGCCTCGGCCACGGTCCTCGCGACCTCCAGCTCGGCGGCCGCGCCGCCGTCGTAGCCGGCCGACGCCGACGCCGCCGCCATGCTTGCCCTGGCGCACCTCGCGGCCTCGCGCGCCACGGCGGCGGCGAGCTGCTCGAGCTCCTTGCCGAGCTGCCTCTCCGCGCGGGACGCGGAGGCGAGCTTGGCGGCGTCGCGCCGGCGCACGGCGGCGCGGAGCTCGGCGGCGTGCTGGCGGAGCGCGAGCAGCGCGGCGAGGAAGGTGCCGAAGGCGTCGGCGAGGACGAGGAAGCCGTCGAGCAGGCTGTCGGCGGCGCCGCCGGCGAGGAGCGCGCCCTGCGCGAGCGGGAGGTGGAGGAGCTCGTCGAGGACGCAGAGGAGGCCCCGGACGTGGGCGAGAGAGAGCGGGTTCTGGCCCGGGTTGGAGGTCCAGGAGCGCAGAGCCATGAGCTGGCCGTCGACGTCCATGAGCAGCGGGTGCGAGTGGCACGGCACGCTCGCAGACCGCACGTGCCCGGCCATTAACGATATGATCTCGCTGCTGGGTTCTCCGATCCTTTGGCAGTGTATAGTGTGATCGGCGGCGGCGGCGCAATGGAATCGACGAGCTCGATGATGATGGACAAGAAGTAAGGCAAGCTTACGTGTGCGTGTATATATAAACGATCGAGGGAGAAGAGATCAGAAGGTAGGAAGGGACGATGGAGAGACGAAGACGACGAGGTAGCTATCTGGATCGGAGCTGTTAGTTGAGTTGTCGCGGTGCGGGTCACTGTTTGAAAAGCCATGCATACGCACGGCAGCTCCAGCTTATTCCTTCACCGACGAAGCTTCTGTGAAGTGGACGGCTCACATGCACACGTACGCGTGCTTGCAGAGACATGAGACAGCCTGCATGCCTTGGAAGCTGTACGTGCGCGTGGATGTCCGCATGTCCGCCACGTACGGTACGGTACTCGACACCAGCCACCGTCCGATTGAGAACCAGCGGTCCAGATCACACATCTCTTCCATGTTATAGTCTTGTAGATACCGTGTATCGGTTATTCTTGGGAGAAGCAGTCTGGCTGCAGCATCAGAATATGTGCTCTGAAGTATATCTATTCGATGAGGCTTCTATAAATTTATGTGAAATTTCTCAGAGCAATAAATCTACTTGTACAAGCGACCGCGGAGCTTATTTGCATATCGCACTTAAAAGTTTAAAAAATTTTGAAACTTTGCACACACAATAGTACCAAGTAGATGTGAATTATACCAAAAGTTGAGATTCAAAAAATTTTCGTAAAAAATCATATGAAAAACACAAATTTCAGCCATACTGAATTTTGTCCTCTAGCGACTGAAATTTGTTTTTTCGTATGAACTTTTATAAAAGTTTTTTGAATCTCAACTTTTGGTATAATTCACATCTACTTGATACTATTATGTTTGCAAAGTTTTAAAAAAAATTAAAACTTCTAAGTAGGACATGCATTGCCGCATGTATAAGCTCCGCGGTCGCTTATACGTGCGGTAATGCATTTCTGGAAATTTCTAGTAGAGTCTAATATATACTACCTTTATTTGTTTTTATATGACGTTGAGTAGCTCATTTTTTTAGCTAACATACGTCATATATATGCGGATGGAGGGAGTATATATATACTCCGTAGATGTTTTTTCATCACAGGCAAATCAAACTAGCAAACAAATTAACACAGTACCATCGAAATCCGAGGATGGCAAATGGAAACGGGAGCAGTCTGAAGATCCAGAGCGTAGACTTTTGCATTTTGGGAGATGTTGTAGGATTCTAGGGTACGGCTGGCAGGCACCATGCCAGCTGTGGATGTCCCACTGTTGCCGGTGGCCGGTCCAGTGGCCACAATACAATATGCTGCACGAGGGCATCTCTCATGTCCTGTCTTCTTCTTCTCTTCTCTCTTCCCTTACTAGACCTCAAGGGAAACCATGCCATCGCCATCGGAGACCATGACGATCCATCGATAGGGACTGACATATATGGCTAGGGAAGAACGAAGGGGCAAGCTTACAAGCTGCGATCCTAGTTTTCTATGTGTCTGATCCACACTTAACAGCCTGTTTCTTATTAGATGGGATCATGGTTACATCACCGGAGCTTCCTTGTGTACACATCAGGCAAGATGTCTATGGCGACGAGACATGACAGGTGTGCTGCCAATCCTGCCGTTGTGACAACTCAACCGATCGATCGATGCATCCATCCAGTTGGCGTGAATTAATTTAATTGTTTTGCACAAGTCATTACGGCTTTTTAGTACGTACTGATCTAGGAGTAGAGAGTAATATAGTACGTGCTAGGTACCGTTAAGGCATTAAACCGTGTCATTAGCATTAGCCTAGCTAGATCGAAGTAGAGTAGACTGCAGATCAAACTAGAGTAGACCTAGATCGGAGCTGCGCAAACTAGATCGGTGGGTGTCCAGATTCCAAATGTCTCCTGCATGACATGCGACGACAATGTTACTTAGCTGTAATCCTGACGACGCGGTAAACGCCACAGTCCAGTGACCTAGTCAATAGAATAGACAACCGATCTCTGGCTCGTTATTTCCTCGTTTACGATGTTTAATCTGCGAAGCATGTACTACGCTTCACATTTTAATGGTAAGGCCAGTCTCAATGCATGATTTCATCACATGGTTACCTAGACCAGAAACTAGGTAACTGTACCAGATGAGTTTTATGGTGATGAAACTCCTCTCACATTTCATAAAACTCTTCACTCTCTCCTCGATCTACCACATCAGCACATTTAATGTCATGAAACTCCCATGAAACTTCCACTGAGACTGGCCTAAGTGTGCGTGTGTTCAAATTTAGCACCAAACACACTATGTTTCCACATTGATAACAAGGGCATGCAATACTCTCATACTGTCTTTTGAAGAGTGGGTGTACTGTGGCCATTATGCTCATAGGCAGGCTCAGTTCTTTCTCTTTGGTTCAAAGGGAATTGATCGATGGCTGGTGTAATACAAGGTAAGTAGGAAAGAATAGGTCTTTTTCTTCCTTTTGTCCTGAAAAGAATCCATACAATCCAAGTTAAGTGTGGGGCCAATTCATGTGTGTCCACCAAGGGAACATCACTTGAAAGTTGAAACATGCCAATCACATTTTAACCCTACCTCATTTTAACCGGCCAATCACATGAAAGCAAGTCGCTAACCCACGTTTTCTCTCCTCAGGCAACTTTTCCTCTGCCACCTGCTAGGTACCCAACTTCAGCTAGCACACGCTGGCATCCGAGTCTACATGGCAAGCAAGGTATCTAGCTGACTCACCGTGCTAGGCCTGGCCTAAGGAGTAGGGTGTGGGGGCATATATGGTCGAACAACGACCCAGGGTTATGGTTCTAAGGCCTTCTTCAATGGTTAATTCTTAGCTAGATCATAGAATATTTTTCTCATATTTTAATAGAAAAGAGAAGATATATCTCTTAAGTCTTAATCAAGAAATAGTCTCATACACGTACTTCAAGATTATGTGAGGATGATTGGGGTCATTTATACTATGAGCTACGTATGTGAGCTAGATCAATAAAAGAATTGTCTCTTATAATGCTTAGAGCTAGGTACTAGCTCATACCATTGAAGAAGGCCTAAGCATCGAGAGAAAGTATGGAGAGGAGGACGCTAGAACAATTATATGGGTTTTTAGATCAAAGGAAGTGGCAGATCACAGGGCCCAAAAATCGAATGTTTTAGGCCCCAAACCCTCAAATGTAGGCTACAAAAACTCCTCCTTTTTCTTTATTTCCAGGTTCACTTTTAATTTCATACTTGGACGTACTATATATAGCCAGATCTCACCGGAGCTTTCATAAAGGAAATGCTTAACAACTAGAAGATCATTGGACCAAATCCTGGAAAATCTGTTCAATTAATCCCCCTTAATATGTAGGTGGGTGAGTTGATATATAGAAATATAGAACAGTAGTGGCCATATTATTGGTCACAGGACACGCATATCATGTCATTGGACTGCTGACTGCACATGGATTAGGTTGAGGCGCGCGGCGACAATTGATCGACTGTATTTTTAGTGAGGGCACCCCATGTGAATATGTGATAGTGTTAGGTTAAGCTACCTCCAACCAATGGCAGTACTGTTTCATCTGTGAACAGCCTTGCTTGTTGGTAATACCAGCTGAATTCATCTGTTATTTTGAACTGCATCTGTGGACGATGTAACTGATGAGAGATTAAGCGATTGGACTTGTAGTCCAATGGTAGGACGGTCCAGTGGGACGCTACCCATCAGGGTTCAAATCATGGTGCTCGCACCTTTTCCTGGGATTTACCAGGATTTACCGGCGCTATGCGTTAAGTGGTAAGCGGCGTTCCCGCGATAACGAGGTGCCAATGGTGACTTCGGGATTCTCTAGATCTGCCGGTGCTCTGCTCAGTTCTTCGGAGGTGCTCATAGGGGTAGGGTTAGCGTACATGTATTCATAGGGGTGAGTGTGCGTGCGTGTGTGAGCGTCTACGTTGTACTGTGTAATCTCAAAAAAAAACTGATGAGAGATTAAAGTAAAGACTTCAACTCGTAGGAAAAATCATGCAAACCACGAAGCTCAGAGGAGATATATGTGTGGCAAGATTTCTTCTTTGTATATTGTTCATTCTCTCTGTTTATATGTACAGTATATACTGTCAACGGTGCACAGCATGCATGCAGTGTTAGCTTCTCTTGGATCTTAAGTGGTGATGATTCTGTAAATCAAATTGCCGGAGTACGAATGTTGAGCAATGAGACCCTAGTCCTCACAATGCTCCTGAACACCACCTCGCTGCCGCTCTCGCACTCGTCAATGCATCGCTCAAGCTCCTCGAGCTTCTCCGGCGCCACATCAGCCGGGCGTGCTGGGGCTCCGGGAGGAGGAGGAGGTCGGCGATGGCGGCGTGGAGCTCGTGGATGAGGGCGAGGCCGGAGGAGGCGGTGGAGGTGGTGGTGGGGTTGGCTGCCGCGGCCCAGGCGCGGGCGGCGGCGGTGTGGGCGTGGAGGTGCGCGAGCAGCGGGTGGGAGCGGCAGGGGAGGCTGATGGAGCGGACGTGCCGGGGCTTGGAGCGCGCCGAGGCCGGGCTCAGAGGGAAGGAGATGGAGCGCCCGAAGCTGGGAGCCATTGCTAGCTGTTGTTGTGCTTGCCTAGCTAGGTTGTATGGAATTGGTCTGTGTGAGTGAGATCGATGGAACTGGTTTGTGGGAGTGAGATCGATGGGGATCGTATATATGGAGGGGAAGCATGAAGCAATGCAAGCAGCATTATTCGGCCGCAGCAGGTGGCAAGGGAACCCGGCCTTACCGAACGCGGTGGTTGCACGTGTGGGTGGGTAGCAGTAGCACAGCATGCGAGTGATGGAACGGTTCCATTCTAGATTGGGAGGATGGAACGGCTCCATCTTTACGTTTGGTTGCAAGGACGGAATGGTTCTAGTTTTATGTTTGGTTAGAGGGATGGACATCAACCAGCTCCAATTCCGTTAACCCACGTTTTGTAGGCCCCGCCTGTCAGCCTCCTCTTCCTCCCTCTACCTCTTCTTCATCTCTCCCTCTGCTCCTCGCGCTGCTCGTCCTCCTCCCGGCAGCACCGCCCGCCGAGGGGCCCGCCTCGCTCCTGCGCGCGGCCATCGCGGCGTACCCAGCCGCTCTCCGCCCCTCACTCCGCCGCCGCCCGCCTTTCCGCCGCCGCCCTCCGCTCCGCCCGCGCTTGCCTCTCCGCCTGCCGCTGAGGGAGAAGATGGGAGGTGAGGGAGAAGACGGGAGGTGACGCCGTGCAATTGGAACCGGCCGCGCCGCCACCTCCTCGCGCCGCAGTCGTCCGCGCCGCCGCTCTCTGTCCGCCTCGCGTCCGCCATCGCCCGTGCCACCGCTCTGCCCGTCGCCTCCTCGCTGCCGCCGTCACCCGCGCCCGCCGCTCCGCCCCAGCCGGTGCGGGGAGGAAGAAGGGGAGAGGAGAGACGGCGTTGGAGAGACGAGACGGGAGCGAGCGGGTTCGGGAGTTTTGGTGGAGCGGGCTGGTCCAGTATATTGAGGGAATATTCACTGTTGAGGATGGCTCCGCTCCCACGTTCTTGAAACAAACACGGCATGGAACGGCTCCGTTCTAGTCGGCTCCCCAACCAAAGACACCCTAACACACGCGCCGGCCCATGCATCTACCCCCATCACGTACGCACATGGATACATATACATTATATGATGAATTGATGATTGAACTAACTGTGGTCCAGGACAGGATTATTATTAGCTCATCGATCATCTCGTGTAGCTAGCCGCGCCGCACCGCATTTGTCATTGTCAACACTCAACACACGCGCGCGGAGGTACAGCAGATCGATGATGGCTACGTCTCTTGGTGTTCTCTGTAAAATATGGCAGGGCACACGAGGGACGGGCATCTTCGTTCAGAGAGAGAGGTTAGTTAATTATATTCCGTCCGATCCATCCACCAGTGGGCAGTGGCTGCTGCTGGAATTTTTTTAAAATTAATATTATTTTAATTCAAAATTACAAATTAATTTCTCTGATTTGTGGAATTACAGAAATGTGGTACTATTGTTTGCTGGGTAGACGAAAATAGAGATTTCGTCCACTCAGAAGACGAAATTAGTAATTTCGTCTATTCATCGGACGAAAATACGTTTTTCATCTATTCATCAGACGAAATCTCCCAAATTTTCAATTTAAAATAGATTTCGTCTACCCGGTAGACGAAATCTCCCAAATTTCTAATTAAAAATAGATTTCGTCTACCCGGTAGACGAAATCTCCCAAATTTTCAATTAAACATTTAATTTCGTCTATTCGCTGGACGAAAATAGATTTCGTCTCCTAAGTAGACGAAATTTAGATCCATAAGTTAAAAAAATACAAAGTGTGCAACAAACATTGAAGCACTATATATTGATGAATTGGCATATTTGTACTCACCACCCTAATGCATCCATTTGTAAGTTTTACAACTTATTATACACAATTTGCTCTTAAATTCCTTATAATATTTTTATACACTTCAAAACGTATTATGCATTATTATTATATAACCCGTAAACCATAATATTTCCGAACAACTAATACATCTCTCTTCCCTGTACTGAATACTTTAGTAATCAAAGAGAGAAATATTAGTTATTCGGAAATATTTTATACATTATTATTATTATATAACCCTGTAACTAATACGCCGTTCCGTTTGTTTTAGAAGTCAGTTTCATGGTTTGTGTCAAGTTATATATAACCATGCGGTCTGTAGTCTTAACAAAGTTTTTGGGATCTTATATCTGCAGCAACTCGTGCAAACTCGAGATGCAAACCACGGGGCAGAACCGCAATTTCAGCTGAACATTTTCCCATCGCGCTAAAAATTATCTTTCCATTCAGAGAAACCATTCACTCAAACGAAGACCGTTACAAATTTTATACAGTACTTCAATGTTTGTTGCATACTTTGTATTTTTTTGAACCTAGGGACCTAAATTTCATCTTCTCAGGAGACGAAATCTATTTTCATCCAGCGAATAGACGAAATTAATAGATTTCATCTATCGGGCAGACGAAATCTATTTTTAATTAGAAATTTGGGAGATTTCATCTACTAATCTCTTTTTAATTGAAAATTTAGGAAATTTCTTCTGCTGAATAGACAAAAAAACATATTTTTTCGTGTACCTAGCAGACGATAGTACCATATTTCTGTAATTCTGCAAATCAAAGGAATTAATTTGTAATTTTGAATTAAAATAATATTAATTTTTTTAAAAAATCGGCTGCTGCTGATCTGATCGAGCTGACCAACCAAACTTGTTACCTTCTGCAAGGCCAATCGGCCAATGCAAGCAGAAGGATCGAGCCCTATCATATCATTAAATTAGTCCCTTTAGCTAGCTGATCTCGACTAGCTCGGCGCGCCGGCCGCCAGGCAGAGCCAGAGCCAGAGCCAGTCAGAGCACGAACGGTCGCCGGCCGATGGACAACGGGGATGGCACATGCATGCAGATGCATGCAGCAGCCACCGGATATGGACACGCGGCAGGTGAAGTGAGCCGATGATTCACCATATGCACGAGCTAGTGCGGCACGAGCGTAGTGTCTGCTCCCTTCTCTCCAATCGGGGAACAGCCAGATTCCAATTGTCTCATTCTCATCCGCTACGTGCGTACCCTAGCTAGCTAGTATAGCCTATAGCTCATCGATCAGTTGGTTAACTACACGTACTATGGATCAGCGAGTATAGCATATATCAAAGTCGCACCATCATATATATCGTCGACTACACGAATGCATAGTCGTCGCCCAGCCGCCTACCCTTGCTGTCATCGTGCATGTATGCTATCGATCATGCTCATCCTCGTCAACCTTGGGTTAGTTGTTCAAGACAAGAGACGAGACGACCAAACGTGATAAACAAGAGTACGTACTACAGATCCATCCAACCTACGAGTAGACTTGCATCATCCACGGACAATGCATATTATGCATGGGTTAGTGTGCTTATGCCTATCCGATCGATCTGTCCGTGACCACGGACACCGGCCTTCTCGATCTGCTTCTTTAATTCAACGATATATCCATGACAAAAATGCATATTGGTTTCATTTGTCATGGGTTAGCTAGTCCTTGTGCTTTCCACTCTTTTATATGCCATGACCATGATGTACTTTAATTTCATTAATTCTTCACTGCAAAAAGTAAAGACTTTTCAAGTTTTTAAGAAAGTATATATTCCTGCCTGCCAATCTAAAACTATCCCAAAACAAATTCTTTTCTAGCTAGGCTAGGCTCAGGCAACCAGCAGCGCCTTTAATCGCATTTAGCTAAGCATCCTAGCTAGCTAGCTGCTAAATTAAAATTAAAGGCACAGCAGGCAAAACGTACCTTTTATCGTATTACTTAATTGTATCCAATTATATATCGTTGCCGACCGAAAAACAAAGCAACTGTACGTGCACATGCTAACGTATATCTGCTGGTATACGATCGACGACCATATATGCATTTAGCATTACCTCTCCGTCCAGCGTCCTAGCGAGCTACGGCGCCCTAGCTTAATTAATTAATCACATTTAATTTTCATTTCATTTTGGAAAATCATGTTTTAAATCCGTACGTGCATGTGTGGAGTAGGTGCTCTCCCATCATACCGGTCGTCGTCGGTTACAAACCTACAATTATATGATGATGAGCACCGGAGATGCATCGTTGTACTGTCTACATAGAGAATGGATATGCTGAACCTTCCAGTCATAATGTTGCACGAATGGGTTGTCGTCCTCCAGCTCCTTAGGTTAGGGCTGCTCCTAGCTAGCGGCTGCTAGCTGTTAAGTTGCAAAGGTGGTTGAGTTAGTTTGCGCACGCTTGCATGCTTCATTATTTGCATCTTTTTTCTTTTCTTTTCAGCTAACGGCCGCCAGATCCGCAAGAGATTTCCTTGGCATTCAGAGAGATTACATACAGGTATGCATATGCATCATTGAAACAAAGTATGCGATCACTAATGACTACCGGCAATATATGGGTGTTCAAACAATTGGTGGAAATCGTGCTCAATTCAGATAGCGAGCTAATCATGTTTCCACGTCCATTAGACGATAACAGAATATCTTAGCTATTTGATAACCACCAAAAAATCAAGATGGAGCTAACCAATAGTTAGGACAAATATGCACACGAACGGGTCGGTAGTTGACACCAGACAATACTAGTTTGTCTACTAGAAACTTATTAATCTGCAAGATCCTTATCTGCTGGGTTTCATAGATTTAGTACCAATTATTTTTCCTCTGTATATCATGGAGCTTGATTAGATGAGAATTAGTTAAGTGTGGTTACCGCACAGATGACTACTATCTACAAGACTAAAAACATTTCAAATTAAAATGGTTTGTTCGCAAGTAACCGAATGTATATTATTTCTTTGTGCAACGAGTTTAATTTTGCCGATAATTTGATAGCTAGAGCTGTCAGAAAAAGGTACAGATTGTACTGGAAATAATAGTCCAACACTCGAGAAAAAGAGTAAATTGCGTTCATCATACAACAACTTGACAAATGGGTGTAAATTGGTATAACAAATTGTAAAATGCCCAATTTAGTACATAAACTTGACATATGGGTGCAAATTGGTCCAAAGACTTATAAAATGCTAAAATAAATACAATAACTTGACAGATAGGTGCAAATTAGCCCAACGACTTATAAAAATGCTTAATTTAGTATAATAATTTGACAATTCAGTGTATTAATGGTCCAACCTTTATAATGCAATGTATTAAGTATAGTAGATGGAGCTATGAATAATTTTTATATTTTTTTGTATTAGATTGTTGCTTCTTAAGTATGTACAACTGTTTAATTCTTTTTTAAGTTCACTCAAATTATAGAATAGCATAATTAGAATTATTGAAAGACTGAAGTCCATACGAGAGACTTTAGAACTTTTTTTTTGCTCTTCTGCTCAAGTGTTTATGTCTTTTTAGGTATTTTTACCTTTCTAAATAATTATAAGAGGCTTTAAAAATATTTGTGTCAAGTTACTAAAACGTACTATTAGTAGGTATCATCATATTGATTTCTTTTTTTAGTTGAACAATGCATATGTACTAGCAAACAACATAGATGAACCCATCAATATTGTATATGAAATTAAATATTCTTAGCCACAATTAAATCACTATATCAAAATAATTAATTTGAAGACATAAAATTATTTTCTAAACATTGAATGATCTTATTTTAGCCAAATACATTTCCATCACAATGAGAATATCAATGGCCAAATAATGCGTAATAATTTGATTCGATGGGAATATACTTTCTATTATGACCCGACGAGAAAATACATTGTTGATGCAATGTTTGGACCGCGGATGCACCAATTTTACCAAGTTATTGCACTAAGATGAGTATTTTACAAATTGATGGACCAATTCGCACCCACCTATCAAGTTATTGCACTAAATTAATCATTTTATAAGATGTTAGACTAATTTGCATCCACCTACCAAGTTAATGTATGGTGAGTGCAATTCACTCCGAGAAAAATGTAACAGTGCTAAAACTTTCGACCACTAGTAAAATGTAACTATGGGAAGACAATGAATATCGATCTTGTAGCAAAGAATTCAAAAATATTGGGGAATACATGAATAATATGCCATTCACCTAGCAAAGAAATAGAAAGGGAGTAAGATCGAAGTTTCTAATCTTAATTAGTTTATTTATTTGCGTAACTCTAACAAAAAAATAACATGACTTTTAAGACGTATATAAAGCAGTGATAGAGAGGAAACTAAGGACCTTTTCAGAAAAAAAACTAAGGTAGGAAAGGTCATTTTGATACTGGTGGTTGTCTTGTTGTTCACTAGCTTTCAGCTAGCAGAGAAAACCAAAGGTTGGAAAAGTCATTTTATTCGTTTTTTATTTGCTTCTTCTTTACTAACTAGTTGCAATGCCCGCGCGACACGCGCGTACTAAACTTTGTTCTACGTATGTGTCCTAATTCTACGACACGTACTTTTATTGATGACATGTGAGTACTAAAATGGTGTCACTTTAGTGGGCCATGGCAAACCGTATGAATGAAGTGCCTTTAAAAATACTTTATATTCGCTCTTTCATGTATATAGAGAGATAGTTGTCATTTATTTATATAGAGAAAAACTCTCCAATTTATTGTCTGTTAGCGATACGGGATAATTGTGTATAGACGTGGGTACAAATGTGGGTACATATAGATGGGCCCTTTTTGTGAAAGTTTTGGGTTTCGAGGGGCAAATCACCTTACAACGTCGACAAAATGGGTCTCCCCCCTCCCTTTTGTCAACGTTTTTTCATGACAGGTGGATCCTTTGTGAGGTGGGTGTGGCTCTAATTTTGGTGAGAAGTGTTTTCAAAAGTTATTCTCTTTATAGTATAGAAGATAGATACATGTCTGGCAAAACACTCTTGCCGGTTGCATTTTTTTAAAGAAAATCATTTTGATCCATATGTGTTAGCAATGTTTATAATTTCATCAATTTAGGGCGAGGCTTAGATGTATATACAGCTGTGCATGCGTCCTATGACCGACTCTACGGGCACCTGTTTTATTTAGTGCACAATGTCGGAGATCTTGGCCAATGTTGAATAGAATAGTAGAGCATTGATCAATTTTGTCTCTCGTTCGAACGTGCAATAATGTTTGTTTCAGGAACTTGATCTAGATCCAGATCGGAGTCATGGTTGATGAAACGGCTGGGATAATTTTATTCCTTTATTATCTAGAAAAGATCAGAGTCGTGGTTTGATTTAAGAAAAAAGTGAATCAGTGATATGCATAGATCTTGATCAGTAATTTGTGTTAATGGGAGCCGGCCTGATTATTATTGATGCGTTTCACAATCAGCATTACATCGTAGAAATAGAGCAAATAGTACGGTATTACGGATTATGAAACGATCGTTCGATTTGAATGGACAATAGGGAATGCGTTTTTCTGTGAGGAAAACGTAGTACATGACACAGATGACAGATCGATGCACTTGAATGGAGACGTTGAAGCAAGATGATGGACGCACAAGAGAAAGAGATGTATAGAGCCGGACAAGAGCTTTTTTGCTTTAATCCATTGATTCATTCAATCTGTATGTACACTTGCATGGGGTTTGGGTTAACAACTAAATTTGGAGTGTTTTGAATCGATCAGCATGTCTGGGTGTGGATGTTCAGGAGCGCGACCCTGGTTTGCAGGATGCTCCTGAACACCTTGTCACTCCCGGCTTCCATGCTGGCGATGCATTCGTCGAGTTGTTCCAGCCTGTCGAGCGCGGCCGTCTCCCTGTCCTCGTCGGAGGAGGCGGCCGCCGCCTTGCTCCTCGTGACCAAGGAGATGAGGGCCGCCGCCGGCTTCTTGGACGAGGACGACGCGGCGGCGGTGGTCGCGGCGGAGGAGACGGACTCGACGGTCGAGAACACGGCGGCGGAGGCGGACGCGACGGCGGCCACGGCCTCGGTGAGCACCCCGGACACCTCGACCTCGGCGGCGGTGGAGGATCCGGCGAGTAGCAGCTGCGGGAACTTGGCGGCGGCGCGGACGGAGGCAGAGAGGCGCGCGAGGTCCTTCTCGGCGTGGCGCTGGGCGCGCGCGGCGGAGGCGAGCCTGGCGGCGTCGCGCCTCCGGAGCGCGGCCCGGAGGTCGGCGGCGCCGCGGCGGAGGTCGAGGAGGGCCTCGCGGAAGGCGCCGTGGGCGTCGGCGAGGGCGAGGGAGCCGTCGAGGAGGCAGGCGGCGGTGGCGGCGCCGGCGGCGAGAGCGGCGCGGGCCTCCGGGAGGAGGAGGAGCTCGGCGAGCGCGGCGTGGGCGCGGCAGGACGGGAGGCTGACGGAGCGGACGTGGCGCGCCGCGGCGCGGGACGAGGACCTCGCCGGGCTGAGCGGGAAGGAGATGGAGCGGCCGAAGGAAGGCGTCATTACTGCTAGCTGCTGGTGGTGGATCTTCTTCTTGCTCGAAGATGTCAATTGCTTGGTTGTTGTGAGGTGAGGAGAGGGGAGCAGGCCTGGGGGTATATAAAGCGGCGGAGGCGCGCGGACATGGGAGCTAAGCGCGTGGGGTGGGGGTGGTGTGGCGGTGGCGCGCGGCGCGGATGCGCATGTACGTGTGGGCGGCGGTGGTTGTGGCCGGAGACGGGGACAGGATCCGCAAGGGGCGGGGAGGGGACGCGTGGGAGGATGCAAGTGGCGAGCGGGCAGAGCAGCTGCGACCTCGGGCGATGGGGCGCTACGCGTGGAGGGCTGCTGCTGGAGAAGGATCCGGCACCCACCCCGGCTGCCGCTGCGGCCAGAGCATGCGTCACGCGCGCGTGTCCGTCGGCGGCGAGAGAGGCTGCTGGAGCCCAATCATGCATTTTGGCGTTGCTTCTTTGGGTGTTTGGGCGGTGGGTGGTGGTCCATGCCATGTCCGGCCGGTCGCTGGCGGAAGAAGCAAGATCGGATCAGGCCCAGCCCTGACGGCGACGCGCCGGCGGCAGGCATGGATTGATGGGGTCGGGATCGATCCAGAGGGTGAGGCGCATGCCATGGCCGGCTGCTCGCGCGCGGTACGCGTACGGCCGGTGCGTGCGGCAACGTAACGCCCGGCAGAGGCCGCGCCCGTGCGAGCCGAGATGTCTCTTGCGTGCGCGCATGCCATTGCCGGCCGGCCGGCCACGATCTTGTCCTGTAGGTCAAGAACCGACCGTTGTGCATCCATCATCATCGTCCTCGTCCCTTATTTTGCCGCGCTACTAACAGCTCTCAGCTTCTTCTTGACCTACAGGACGAGGACACTAACAGCTCTCAGCTACCTTCTTGTGTACGAGTTTCGTGCTCGCACACTACCAAATAGCAGTCCATGCATGGCAGCAGCAGCAGCACGCGGGTTCATCCTTATCCAAGAGTACGTCCAAGAGGCCGGCATCCATCCGCTAGCTGTCGTACTCATGTTTTGCACACGTTCCCCATTTTACAACCGCCATCTCATAATCTGCTAATGCCTAGAGTAGCACCTAGCGCCCTAGCGGATACAACGTGCTTATCGTCTCCTCCCAAATCATTTGGACAAATATAGATTATTATTCAACGATATATCACAACACATGGTTACTTACTGATGTCCTGTACGAATAGCCCCGCTATTTTTGCCTCTCAGTTCTAGTTAGTGGGCATCAAAAGTTGTAATTTTGTACAATGTATCTGTTCAAATAGTTGTAAGTTGTTAAAATTTAAACATTGAAAATAAGCTACTCCAAATTATTATGCTATATCCCCAAGCATCTCTACACCTTGAGATAGGGGCATATCGCCTTATCCCCTTTCATCCTTCTCTAAGCCTCTGTGACTCTACGTCTTTCTGACCTCAGTTTCTTGGATCCTTTGCACAAAGTATCTGTTTGTTTGTCATCAAAAGAGCCGTCCAATTGAAATGTTGTGTTCCCATTCTCACTATTGAATAAATTTTTAAAATGCTCTTGCCATTTATGTTTCATCTCATTCTCCTTCACTAAGAGTTGTTGTCATTCTTATCTGTTTTCCTTTAGTTTATTAGTAAGGCCCATGCACTATAAATTTATTTCAGTTTTGCTGAGAGAGTTGATATACTGTTTTTTTTTCTCTTTTAGTGGTGACTTTTGAAGAAGTTTTGCCAGTGCTGCAAACTGTTATGAATGGTTTCAATGTATGCGTATTTGCATATGGACACTCGAGGTCTGGAAAAACGTATATAATTGAAGGAGTTCCTGGCAATGAAGGTCTTAAGTCTTAACTACATAGATCTGAAAGAATTCTTTAAGATTGCTAAAGAATCTGATCTTTCATATCAATTCTTTCTGACCATCTTAGAAATCAACAAAGATGGTATTAAAGATGTGCTACACGAATCGAAGATATATTTTGATTATTTACCTATGATAATATACCTTTTTTGAATCATATTTATTATTTAGTAATATTGTTTCAGAGCGACTTTTGTGCACACGGCGGCATGTGCCCACCTAAATTCTTGGCCATTGGATGTGATACTGACCATGGAGATTCATCTGAAAAGTTTAACGGGAGCTAACGGCCTATGCCACCTAGATTCCTGTTCCAAGTTTGCTTGCTAGCGTTTGGAAAGATCCAATGGTCCTGGCGGACCCCACGTGCCCATCCACCCATGACCTCTTTCCCAAGGGCCAAGGGCCATGACCTTTCTTCTATCCCTGTCCTCTCTCGGTCTCTACTCTTGTTCCGGTTCTAGTGAAGCACCCCATGGAGGAGATGCCACAGCAGCCACCCGGCAACACTTGTATAGATTGGAACCGGTAACGCGTTGAGTTGTATTTTTAGCTATTAACTTGCACATCTATCGAAAATAGATGTAAATGGATTTTGATAGGAAGCAGAATCGATAAGAAATTCCGAAAGAATAAAATGTTAGAAACTAATCTGGTCAAAGCTATTTTTTTTTACAAAATGGTATGAATCTATTTTAGAGCGAAGCAAAATCTGACAAAATGTTATGAACAAATCAATCAATATAAGACGATTACCACATTTTTGTCTGCTCGGGGGCTGGGGCAGGCAACATTTGAGCATATAGAAGAGAGAAAAGAATGAATAAGAACACAAAATATCATAATAGAGGGAAGCTCACGCAAGCTACACGACATCGATGGGGGCATATGCCCACCGGGTGCACCCAATATTTTCTGATATTGTTTTTTAGTAATGTTGTTTCGCAGCAAGAAGTTAAAATTATTGAAAAAATTATTGAAGTTGAGACAGGAAGACATGATATTTCTGATTTTACAAATATTTTTCTGTTCACACTCTTGAAGAAACTATATCCAAAATGACCTATGCAACTCAGAGTCGAACATTTGGATCCACCAAAATTAACAAACAAAGTAGTTGATCACACTGGTTAGTGTTTGTTGCTATTAAAAATGTTCATGATATAGATTTGAATTTAATCAAAATTTCTATTGTTTATACAATCTGGTCAAGATCACAATTGTACGTAAGAATTCAGAACAGATCAAACAAAGTCGTTTGTGGTCGGTTGATCAAGTTGGATGTGGGTGGTCTTCTAAGTCTGAAGTTGAAGATGTGATGCTTAAAGAAACTTGTTTCATTAACTCATTATTATTGGCCTTATGGGATGTGATTTTTGCTCTTTTAGTAAAATCTTATCGGCCTTCTAAGTCAGTCAGTCAATACACCATTTTATCTATTTTTATACATTATGAAACTAAATTTTAATGATTCTTGTAAATTCTCTCAGCTCAAATCTCCACACCTTTAAAAAAAGCTAAGTCTATTGGTGGCGTATTCAAGTCAGCTAAGAGTATAAATTTTATTACTTATGGATTTTCATTGATTTAAAAGCTTGAATAATCTATTGAAACTTGTTGGCGCAACTATTTCTTGAGGTCGTCCACTCAAAGCATGTCGACATTCAAGTATAACAAAAACATTCAAATATGCCTAGGTCGCTCTCCTGGTCTCAAGGTACGTATATGTGCATAATCGAGGCATTAATGTCTGCTATGTGATTCATTTATGTGCATGTAAGATCTTTACATTAATATTTACTACATGACTCGTTTATAGTTTGGTCATTTGTGGTCACTTTATGTGAAAGGAGAGCTTATTGTTCTATATTGACTCGATGGGAGGGAAAATTCCGGTGTTTTAGAGTTTTTCTTTGGTTTGTGATTGTTTTACATTAATATTTGCTACATGACTCATTTACGGTTTGTTCATTTGTGGTCACTTTATGTGAAAGGAGAGCTTATTGTTCTATATTGACTCGATGGGAGGGAAAATTCCGGTGTTGTTTTAGAGTTTTTCTTTGGTTTGTGATTGTTTTGGTCTGCAGTACCAGGCTGACGGGGAACATTTTTCTGATGGAGGTACTATGTGTTCCTTTCTAAAATATTCAAGGGAACATTTTTCTGATGGAGGTACTATGTGTTCCTTTCTAAAATATTAAGTATCAGTAAGATATATGGAGGCATTTGTTATACCTTGGTCACCTTTGGCTAATAGTTATACGATACAACATAACACATCCCTTGAAACTCTGGAGCAACCTTTCATGGACCTTCTTGTCAAGATCTTTAGAAACTTTGTTTGCTAGATATTTTGGGTTTGATTGTTTTTAAATTTAACCAATTTTAAAGAATATTTTTTAAAAAAATACCCCGGACTTTATTTCTATTGCACATCATGTAGATAGAATATCCTTGTAACTAGAGCAGTAGATCGATTTGAGATCATGAAAATATATCTAACCAAGCTATGATGTGAAAATATTATTCGAGATTATTATATAGTACTAGTAGTTACGTGTATAAAAAACATAGTATAGTATAGTAAATATATCTAACCGTCGGCAACAGCTAGCTAGCATTGTCCGTTAGCGGGTTCAGCTCGATCGATCGATCGATCCATCGATCAGTTGCTTAATTTGTCCGCTCGCTCGCACGCTCGTGACAGATGGATCCTGGGTGGATGGTTGGATCTCGGTATATTTTGGAAGCATTCATCCATGTACGCCATGGTGTCGCTCCATTGATCTCGATCACTGCACGGCCGGCGCAGAGCACGAGAGCGTCGTCGGTGCATCTGCTCGATCGGTGGCCGGCCGGCGGTCGGCCGGGGCGGTGCCCGACACGATCCGCCGCTGCCACGCAGTGGTCCAGGGCGTATGTACGTACGTGTAGAGACGCGAGAGGCAGGCCGGGGGCAACGACGGGGGACAAGACAGGGCAGGGCGCCTGCCGATCGACCGGCAGCATGTCCTCTCCGATCCCCTCCTATACGGAGACGTACTACGTGCGTACGGGTCTTGCTTGATGTTTTGTCCTCTTGTGCGACTGATGATCATATCATCCCTTGTCTGATTGATTCGTGTACGTCCTCGATCGATCCAGATATGATGCATTGTATGTGTGTTCCATGATTCAAACCCGTATTTCACAACGTACGGTAGATCAACAAAACGATCCACATCATGTGTATAGATGGATTTGATGCTGATTTCTAGCTATAGGTACGTAGTGCGCACCAATCTTCCGGCAACACGCGCGTATGTGCATACAGTGGTGGAGAGTGAAGCAGAACCAACCAACATATATATAAGTGGTGGAGAAATACATTATATATATATGTTGGACATAGTGCTGAATTCAATCCACGCGAAGAGAATAACAGCAGATCTTGACTTGACAAAAAATTATCACTTGATTAGGCTGATTAATAAAGAGTTTGGAAGCAAAAATACAAGGAACAACAAGAAAGCAACTGGTAGTTGTTGTGCTCAAGCTGGAGAGAACACTTACTGCTGAGTTGCCCATGGTCTAAATTAGCCACACTCTCTCCGACAGACTGCTGAAACACATCGGGTCATTAGAAAATTCTTTACGGCAAGGTGGGGTCGGAGCCCGCTATGGCCCCAACAGGGCTCCGCTAGTGTGTACATACATCTTTACTTTGCAATGAAATTAGATGTGTCTGGTACAGGTACATGTGCCGCATGAACTATACTTAGTATTTGAGGAATACTAACAAGCAGGGCAGCTGCGAACAGAGTCCATCACGTCCTGGTCTGTTCATGGCGTCGCGTAGTCGCGTCTCGAGTCCATCTGTTCCGCACTTCTGCCGAGTCCATCACAAAACTGAATCATCGTCTTGCAAGTCTCGAGTCCGTGCCGTACAGAAGTTAGAAACAAATCGGCAATCCTCATCCCATCGGCCATCGACCATCGTCCCCTCCTCGCCGACGCAACCAACCCGCTCATGGCTCTGCTTCAATCGGTTTAGTGTGAGTTACTAATTACCAGATAGACTCGTACTAAGTTAATTTATTACTAAATTAATTTAAATTATTGTGTTAGATTTATAGAGTTTAAAACTTCTGATTCTAATGATATTTTCTTTTATAAATCTATTGGATCATTTTAACTGAACATGTGATTGTAACCTCGAGTGAAACAAGTTTCTGAAAATTGAAACAACTAAAAAGCTATTTAAGGTCAACAATGTTATAATAAAGATTGAAAAGATTTGCTATTTGCTAAATTGAGAAAATATTATAAACAACATTGATCTTGAAATTGTCCTTAACGATCCTGCATAAGAAAAATGCACAAAGAACTTTTTATAAGGCACAAAAAACATTTGAGATAATCATAGTAGTTTTAATTTATTTCTCAACATTTTTTAAAAAGTATCATTACACATTATTAATTGCTACCATCATTTTTTCTTATCTTACCAATAAAAGAATTTTAGGCTATGGGGGCCCTAATATCATATTCGCTCTAGAACCCTAAAATTGAAGAGCCGGCCTTGGACACGTATATATAGTGTCTTGGCTCGTGTGGAGAATCCTTTAGATGCATATCTCTCTTTTCAGAATTTTGAAGTTATTTTGAGAATGTTTTGTGGAATATATATGAGAGTTGTACAAGATTATTTTGACCAAACTTATGGGGGCATATGCCCTTGTCCTTTGAAGGTGCATTTGCTTAGGTAAATGCCTAAATATATTTTATTCTATGCATATTCAATTTGTCTTTACTGAAAGATTAGACAATAACAAAGTAGAAACTAGAAATAAAAAGGAAGAAATAAAATAAAACGAAGAAACTTTTTAATTCCAGAATAAATCCACGAGACGAGAGAGACTCCTAGTTTTAAAAAATATACGTGGGCCTTTAGCTTGAAAGTAAACAATAATAAGTTAGTTGCCTATGGGCCTTTGTCCTTAAAAAGCATAATAGAGTCAATCAACTGTAAATAGGCCTAGTAAGTAATACTACCAAAGTTAGCACCAGCAGCCAACTTATGGGGGCATATGCCCTTGTCCCTTGAAGATAAATTTTCCTAAATAGATATCTTGATGTATTTTATTCTGTGAATATTTATTTTGTCTTTACTGGAAGTGTAGACAATTACAAAGTAGAAAATAGAAAGCATAACAAAGGAACCAATCAAAACAAAACGAAGCACTCTTCGATCATACAAAATCAATCAATCCACAAGAGAGATTCCTGCATATGGGCCTTCGTCCTTGAAAATTCTGAAAATAGGGCTTGTAAGTAATACTACCAAATAATTCTAAAAAAGTAATACTACCAAATAAAGTTAGAATCGGCAGTACACTTAAACAAGAGTGCTAATACTTTTTTTTAGAAGACGACGTGTGTAATGAATAACCCCGATTCAAAGCAAACTGAGCCAACAAACCACTTAACACACCTTCTTGAACCTCGGCCAAATCCGAAGGAAAAAATAAATAGGTACGGTCTTGCATAGTATGTAGTTCCACATTGTCTTTACATGCATCTCACAAGATTTCAGAACGCAGACACATACATGTGGTATGCAGTCGGAAGCACGAACGTAACTGCACAAAAACTTGGGGTATTTACAGAGTTACAGTTACACTCGTCTTAATTAACTTCTGGCTGCGCTAATATTAGGCGGTAAAGTTCAGGAGGTGTTGTAACTTTGCTGGAGAGATTAATTGGACGAGGACCTAGAAGTGAACTAGAAGATGTTGGTGTGTACGTTGAGCAGCGCCACCCTTGTCTGCACGAGGCTCCTGAAGACCTTATCGCTTCCGCTCTCGAGGTCGTCGATGCACTCCTCCAGCTCCTCGAGCCTCTCCACCAGCGCCACCGTCTCCTTCTCTTCCTCCGACGACACCTTCTTGATGAGGCACATGAGCGCCGCTGTCCTCTTGCAGGAGCACGCGGCGGCGGACGCCGACGCCGACATGGCCGCGACGGCGTTGAAGAGCGCGGCGGACGCGGACGCCGTTGCCGCGGCGGCCTCGGCCAGCAGCCCGGCCACCTCGACCTCCGCCGCGCCCCCGCCGCCGAGCCCGAGGCGCCACTGCCTTCCGGACGGCCTGCCGACGGCGGCGGCGCCGTCCTTGGCGGCGCGGCGAGGCGCGCGGTCTTGCCGGCCCTGCGCTGCGACCTGAGCGCGGAGGCGAGGCGCGCGCCGTCGCGGCGGCGGATGGCGGCGAGCGCTCGGCGACGTCGCGCTTGAGGCCGACGACGGCCTCCTGGAAGCTGCCGTGGGCGTCGGCGAGGCGGAGGAAGGCGTCGAGGAGGCGGTCGCCGGTGGCGCCGGCGGCGGAGAGCGCGGCCTGCGCCTCGGGGAGGTCGAGGAGGTCGGCGAGCGCGGCGTGGAGGGCGTCGACGTGGGCGAGGCCCGACGGAGGAGGAGGAGGTGGTTGGGGTAGTCGTGCGCCCAGGCGCGGACGGCGCGGATGTGGGTGTGGAGGTTGGCGAGGATGGGGTGGGAGCGGCACGGCAGGCTCACACGACCGGGCGTGGTAGCCGCGGCGGCGGAGGACGCCATGCGTAAGCTGCTTGGAGGACGAGGACCTTGACGGGCTCAGAGGAAGGAGATGGAGCGGCCGAAGCTGGAGCCATGGCCGCCGGAGGGATCGAGCGAACGCTAGATGTCTACTCGTCGGTGTATCTGTGCGGCGTGTTGATGAGCGAGGAGGGTTTATAAAGAGGCGAGGACGGTGAGGCGGTAGGGTGGGCGGCGGCAGTGTGATGAGGGTTGCCATGCGGGGCTTGCCACGCCTCCACTCCATGGATGGATCGACCGATCACGCGTAGGCGTAGACGCGCTGTGACCTGGGCGTTTGTCAGACAGACAAGTGGCTGGCAGAGGCATGCAGAAGCCACGGTGGAGGGATCATTCTTGGCCTCTGTTCTCTGTTTTCTATACTATTTTTCTGATTTCTGATTTCAGATCGTCTGAACAAAATCAGGCCGCGGATCGACATTAACGAGCTGACAAGTAGGGCACACACTTAATTGGTTCTACATGTTTAAAAACTTATCGTGAGCACTTGCATTTATTGTAAGGGAGAGGTGGTGGACTGGAGATCGATCGTCTGAAATTATGAATAAAATCGATCAGCTTCCTTTGAAAGAAATGGCCTGAATGAAATCGTGCCTCTGCTCGAAATCAGGTGACAGCACGTACAAGGAAGTAGCTAGGAAACACCAACCATGCACGTGAAATGCGCTAATTAATCCGCTTAACCTATGGGAATATAAGGTACAGATCGATGAGATTTCTTCAGGAAACAATTTCAGCACAGAGGCAATAATGAAGAAAAAAACATATTCCAGCATCAACCCCCAATAGAGCAGAAATAAGTCCACAACCTATTACATGTACAGTAGCTCACCACTACACCGCCACAAATAAAGTTCATAAAAACAGAAGTTTGAAATGCATATATCTGTAAAATAAAGGCCATCAATTTGAAATGAAGAAATGCAAAGCTATCGTCTCCACAGCACGCCACGCTAGTATTAGGCGTGCAACTTAGCCCAAAGTTATAGCAGTATGTTCTCCAGAACATCAACTGCAAAAATATTTTTGGTTGGCATTTATGCAAATTAACATCATTCATGGTTAGCCAGATCGCCCAACCAAATTTGTCGTCCTCGTCAATAAGCATACATTTTGGGTTTTTTTCCCCTTGTTTGACCCACTGATTAAACAAATTAATTTATGTTGAGGGTGGAACAATTCCCATCACAATGTGTAAAGCATGCCATAGAAACTTGGCTTAATAAAGAAGAAGAAGAGATGATTAATGGTGTTCCACAAACTACCAAAACCGCTATATTTGCTTCCATTCTAGTTCCCCTTAACAAGATTACTTTTTGTTAAAATGGCTCCCCCTTTTTAAATACCACGTGAACACTTTGATCTGTAGTGGAAATATAGTTTGCTAAATTTTTTTGTGTGACTCTAACTCTACATGAAGGCACATCATTATTAGGAGCAAGTAGAAGTAGCCTCCATACTTTTGACGATGCACGACAAAAGCAGAGCTCTTCATTTCTCACGGTGTGATGGACGTACTAATGGTAGTACTGTAGTAGAACATATTAAGCTCCAAGCGGGTGGATGGCTGGATGCTGAAACCTTTAAACCAGCCCATATTTGAAGCCGAGGCACTCTTCTTCACGACGAAATAATCAAAAGTGACGACGCCTCTTCCTCTGATCTTGTCATATATAGTTTTTTGCTGGATGTACAGTACATACTGCCGATGGAGCAGTAAGGCAGCCATCCAGTAATATTGTAGTATTTGACCCTTGGCGTTTGCCAAGCAACAGGAGCACACACACATGCGTCTGCGTGGCCGTGTGTGTTTGTTTTCTGGGACGCCAATCAGCAATCAGAGAAGCAGCTAGGATGGCAGGACACGAGAGGTGTTGGGCTCGCGCGCACAGCGTTGCAGGGGTGACATGGCGACATGATCCGCAATGGCCGGCCGGCATAGACAGAGGCTACGCGTCCAGATCTCAATAAGCTGCCAGATAGTTTGGCTCTACATATACGTTAGGCAGACAGCTCGTACATCTGTCTCACGATCCAACGGGTGTGC
>OAMR01000241.1:631414-652276 GCA_900205405.1 Echinochloa crus-galli
CCCGCGAAAGGCTACAGCGCCTCCCTCACCACCCCACGCTTTAAATTACTCGCGAATTCGAAGTACCCGGCCACAATCTTTCGAAGAGCTAAGAGTAGCACATCAGAGGCGCGGGCCTCCTCTTCGTCTCACCCCTCGGAGAACATATCCGGTACGTGGTTCGCTTGCACTTCCTAGCGTCGAACAACATGGCGGAGTACGAAGCCCTCCTCGCTGGGCTCCGCATCGCCATCGACCTCGGCGTCAAACGCCTCGATGTCCGGGGAGATTCTCAGTTGGTCATCGACCAAGTGATGAAGAACGCAAGCTGCCGCGACGAAAAGATGGAGGCGTATTGCAACGAGGTTCACCCTGTAAGAACATAAAAACACACTAGCCGCAAAAGAACCGCGTCATCGTCCAAACTCCGCCTCGCTCGAGGGTCGCGAGCCCCCTCGAGCGAGCCAAACATCTCCGCCTCGCTCGAGGGTCGCGAGCCCCCTCGAGTGAGCCAAACAGCTCCGCCTCGCTCGAGGGTCGCGAGCCCCCTCGAGTGAGCCAAACAGCTCCGCCTCGCTCGAGGGTCGCGAGCCCCCTCGAGTGAGCCAAACAGCTCCGCCTCGCTCGAGGGTCGCGAGCCCCCTCGAGTGAGCCAAACAGCTCCGCCTCGCTCGAGGGTCGCGAGCCCCCTCGAGTGAGCCAAACAGCTCCGCCTCGCTCGAGGGTCGCGAGCCCCCTCGAGTGAGCCAAACAGCTCCGCCTCGCTCGAGGGTCGCGAGCCCCCTCGAGTGAGCCAAACAGCTCCGCCTCGCTCGAGGGTCGCGAGCCCCCTCGAGTGAGCCAAACAGCTCCGCCTCGCTCGAGGGTCGCGAGCCCCCTCGAGCAGGCGAAACAAGCTCCGCCTCGCTCGGGGGTAGCGAACCCCCTCGAGCGGGCAAAGCAGCCTCCGCCCGATACACTTCGGCGCACCGCCCGACGAAGGAAATTAATGCCCGCCCCATCAGTCAAGCGCCGAAGTCAAAAGGCAATCTTCCCCCATACCGCGCCAGACATCAACAGTGCCCACTGTTCCACCTGCTCCGGTCACCATCCGCCCTCACCGCCACTGTGAAAGCGCACGCGGCGGTACAGAGCACTGTGCGGACTCTCAGGGGTCAATCCACGCCTCTGTTCCCCCAACTCCCGGTCAGGTGATGGCAAGCGACAGGTCGAGTCCGCCAACTCTCGGCCATCCCCTGGCGAACGAAGCACGCCGCGCACTTTAGCCGACGACGACGACCAACCCGGGTCCTGTGCTGCCGACTCTCGTCCTTCCTCCACCTGCCCCACCCTCGAGGTCAATCAGCGATGGGCAGCTGGACATGGACTATGACAGCAGTATCCCTCGAAACCGCTACAGGCCAAGCACAGGGACGGCCATGACGCCCGCAGAAGACAGCACTCGACATGGGTCCTTCGCCAGGGTCAAGGACGATGGCAGGCCCGACGCCATGCTCTCAAGTACACCCCCCTGTAGCACACCGCACGCATGTAATTGTAAACGCCTCCCCCTCCTTTCTTTCCTTGGTCTATAAAAGGGAGGTCAGGACACACGGGACGACAAACAGCTCCGCCTCGCTCGAGGGTCGCAAGCCCCCTCGAGCAGGCAAAACGAGCTCCGTCTCGCTCAAGGGTCGCGAGCCCCCTCGAGCGAGCGAAACGAGCTCCGCCTCGCTCGAGGGTAGCGAACCCCCTCGAGCGGGCAAAGCAGCCTCCGCCCAATACACTTCGGCACACCGCCCGACGAAGGAAATTAATGCCCGCCCCATCAGCCAGGCGCCGAAGTCAAAAGGCAATCTTCCCCCATACCGCGCCAGACATCAACAGTGCCCACTGTTCCACCTGCTCCGGTCACCATCCGCCCTCACGTATACATCAGTTTACTGCAAGAATTCCTCAAGCATGCATAGTAAACAAAAATAAATGACAGACAAGAATATTTTGGTGTCATCACTCATCAGTCACACTGCCCATGTAAGATCATCCATTTGTTGTAGGCTCATTTTCGAAAGCAAGAATGAGCATCTTTTACATTGAAGAATGAACGCAGGTTGACACCGATCATCAGTAAAAAAATAAAAAATGTACTCTTGCCATTTTGAAGCTTGATGCTAAACTACACAGCAAAATGCTCGTGCAAACAAAGGCACGATCTCAGTTCTTGTCTATCTCGTGAGAATTCAGCCGTTGGTGTGGCACAGACTACTCCAGCAGCTCATAGTAAAAAGCTTCCAACTCAAAACAAAACAAAGTACTCCTATTGATTAGGGCAAGCAACAACATATGCCAACAGATTCTCACAACATAATTGCAGTGAGGCCCAAGAGCCTACATAAGCCAAACTCAATTGAGCAGAGCATCCCACGATATGTAATATTGCGTGCAGAAAAAAAAAATGATGTTTTCTTATAGCTGACATTGAGGAGAGCAAGGGGCACAACAGGTACTGATCACAAGGAACAGCAACGTACACCAAATTCTTTCCCACGACATATCAACTGAAGCTTGAAATCAAATACATAAGCACAATCGTAAGGAAAGCGTTTGTGCTAAGTAACTCGCAAACAACATTTGTCCCATGCAGGGTGGCAGAATTTATTAACTGAAACTTTAGTTGGAACATGCCAAGCATCGAATCGACATCAGCTGCAAGGGGTGGTGAACTTAATGAGAAGACGACGACGACGATGATGCCTGCACAAAATAATAAGAAATCCATGAGTTCCCCGTGAACCAAAAAGATTTTTCATTCTTTCTTCTCATTTAATCAGACCAGTTTTGGATTAAACTGTGACAGCCAGTTTACTGCTAGAAAGTACAAATTCTCAAACATGCATGATGTAAGCAAAAACAGCAAATTAAGACAGCTGACATATCAAGGAATTATTAGTAACACTCCCCCAATGCAAGATCATCATTTATTGCATTTCCATTTCAAAAGGAAAAGCAAGCATGTTTGCACAACAGAGAATGAATTAAGCTGATAAACTAGCTCACAAAAAAATTGTTGGCAGGAGGAAATATCAACCATTTTCTACCTCTAAGCTAACTACACTATAGTTTGCCAACTAGTAGTTTTACCAGTTAAAGCGCGCTATAATGATGGAGCTAAACAAACACAGAAATAAAGACACGAACAATATATGCAAACACCACAAATAAAGACACCTGATAATATATGGGAATTATCATTCCCACTTCCCCAATGCAAGATCATGTATTGCAGGTCCATTTCAAAAGGGAAAACAATAAGGTTTTGTACAGAATGAAGAATGAACTAACATAATCAATTAGCTCATCAAGAATTAGTTGACAAAGGGAAATATTAACTAGTTGGTACCTCTAAGTGAAACACACTACAGTTCATGGAGTCATAGCCTTAACAGTTAACTAATGAACCCTATAATGATGACATTAAAATGATTATGCAATCTCAGCACATGATATTTGTATTTTTGTCACTACCAGTCACACAAAGTTAGATATGCAGAACCAGATAGTTTGGTAGCCAAGCAAAATTTCTCCCTATCGGGAGATCAAACTCTGAAAAGTATAATACATAAAAATTATATGAAAGGAACCTGATGCCAAGCGAAATAAAAACCATCAAATGTAGCATTGCAAAAGATTGTAAATTAACAAAACAAGCCAAAGCATGCATTTATAATGCTAGGTGAAGAAAAGGAATCTGATGCCAAATACCTCGTGTTCATGTCCATGGCCATGAGAGTGATCATCATGCCCATCCCAAGGATGACGCAAACCCTGAAAGAATTGCACTTACTTAACCTGTATTCAAGAAAATATTACAGTGTAGAGCGGAATTTGATAGAAGCGAAATAGAATATTACCAAGAGCACAGCACCGTCCTGCTTAGCCCTGTAGAAGACCCAAAACCTACAGAAAGCAAACATGGTTATCCTCCCAGAGTTGTGACTTGTGAAAATATGCCCAAATTATGCTCTTAGAATCTTTGGGGTTTAAGCTCCGAGGTCCAAGCATATCTGAGATAATTTATCATACTTGAGTACCCTTAGCTACTGCTATAAAAGAAAGCAAATTTCAATCTGTTTAATGAATCTATGCTCACAGAAAGGGCAAAGCTGGTTGAAGGACATGCACAGCAGAACTGCGGGCTTCATGTAATGTGACACACATTTCTGCAGATCATGTTTTATGAAATCATGGCTTGCGTGTGCAACTTGATACAAATACATGCTTCATGCTGGAAATTGGATAGTTCAAGTTGTAACGGAAATTGCAGCGCATGTTTCTATTCGGTTTTTGATAATTCAGGTCAATAAAGATACAAAGGCGGTAGTGATAAATGTCAACTACATTAGCCTTTTCAAACTTAGCTACCCACATACTTAAAAAAATAATTTTCATCCCATAGACATAATCCTGAATCTGGGATATGTTTTATTTAACCAACTAGGGATGTAAAAACAATGAAATGACATGAGTCAGTCTTGTTCGATGAGAATAAGCAACAACAGTTGAAACTTCCTCACAAATTCTTGAACAAACAGGGAAATAAAGCCATCGAAAGATGTTAAAAAATTTCTCATCACATTAGCCGTGAGCCTAAAGCATGAAAAGCTGGATTCATGCTTCCTAGTTGCGCTAGGTTTCAGTATGCACAGTTCGCCAAAGATGATCACTATAGCAATTACAGCTTCGGATGCAGCAATCAGTGATAGTCCTAAGTTTCTACCGAAACGAGATTGAGATATGAAGGGGGGGGGGTAAAAAGCAGTCAAAGGAAAAGAAAAAAGAAAAAGCAGTCGCCCAGCTCCATTTCCAGATCCCCATTTCGGTTTTCTTGGCTACGAGGATTGAGCCGCCGGTGCGGGCAACAGGTGGATCGCACCGCGTTTAATCCCTTCCCCCATCCATCTCAACGTCCCCAGCCACAACCCGCGCACGAACAACCCCATCAAATATTGCCCCCAACATTTCCTGATCTACCCCGAGGCCCACCCGCGAGGACGAATCCCATTCCCACCTCTGCGGAAAGCAGGGAGGCATCGGCAGCAGCATTCAGGCAGCCTTGAATCGGGTGGGGAAGCTACCGGGTTCGAAGGGAACGGATGGATCGGGGAGATGGGAAGGGGAGGAAGGGGGCGAAGCGCGTGCGTACCACATGACGGCGCAGAGGCCCTTGCCGGCGACGGTGTGCCAGCGCTTGTTGTGCGGGATGGTGTAGCCCTTGTAGGTGGTGCCGCCGTGCGCGCCGCCGCCGCCCATCGCCGCCGGTGGTCGCCTCGTCAGTCGTCGCCGTGCGTCGTGTGGGTGTGACTGCTGTGTGTGCGTGCGTGTGGTGTGGATCTGGTTGCTCTTGCTTCTCTTTCTGATTGATGATGGGCCATATTAGTTTTGGTAGAGGAAAGCCCAATACTCTACTGTTGGACCTGGACCGAGAGAGTGTAGTTAAAGTGGAAAAATTCTATTTTACGTCCCTCACATTTGACAGAAGTTTGTTTTTCGTCCTCAATGTAAAAACCAGGAATCTTGCATCCCTCAACAGTTTAAAACCGTGCATTTTACTTCCCTCGATGGTTTCGACAGCAGTTTCGCTGATGTGGTGGCGGTTTCGCTGACGTGGCATGTTGGCATGGCGTGCTTAAAATGGCTGAAACTTTAAAAATTCACATAAAATCGTAAAAATGATAAAAATATAAATCCAATTTTTTTAGCTTCCTCATGAGCATCTTTTCACAGTGGAGTCATTTATTTATATGTTTGATATTATTTTCTAGTCGAAATAAAATAGGCAAGAAAAGATGCCATAGAACTTGTAAAATGCATAGTAAATATTTGAAAAATTATAAAATAGTAAATCCAACTCCTGTGTGCCTCTGGTAAGTGTGTACATCTATCAGAGTTGTTTTCTTTACATATTAGATGTTTTATATGGTATAATAGAATTATGTTTAGCATATGCACAAATATAATCTTACTCTACCGTATAAAAACTTCTAATATATAAGCAAACTACTCTACTAGATGCACACACTCACCAGAGGCCTACAGAATTTGGATTTACTATTTTATAACTTTTTTAAATGTTTACTATGCATTTTACAAGTTATGTGGCACCTTTCTTGCTTATTTTATTTCGACTAGAAAATATTATCAAGCATGTAAATAAATGACTCCATTGTGTAAAGAAGCTCATGAGGAAGCTAAAAAAATAGATTAATATTTTTATCTTTTTTATAATTTTATATGATTTTTCGAAGTTGCAACCATTTTAAGCACACCATGTCAACGCGCCACGTCAGCGAAACCGCCGCCATATCAGCGAAACTGCCGTCGAAACCGTCGAGGGACGTAAAATGCATGGTTTTAAAGAGTTGCGGGATGCAAGATTCCTGATTTTTCACGTTGAGGATGAAAAATGAACTTCTGCCAAACATGTGGGACGTAAAATGGACTTTTTCCAGTTAAAGTAGATGAGCTAAATACAGGTTATTTGAATGGGCCAAACAGGCCTAGCTCCTTCGTGTCCTCTGTTATTGGCCTACTGCACTCAAGGAAAATAAAGTGGAGTTGGTTATGGAAGGAAAATGCCATGAGCCCATGAGACACAAACCTTTTCATGAACAAACTCAGCAGGCTATATTTTATATGAAAGAAATGCGGATGCCCACAACCTTGCGAGGAGTTCCATTTATAATAATGTAGGTAGATTTGTTTGGTTTTTAACTCCGCCTAAAGGTGTTTGTAACTTAATTTCTCTCATTGAGTAATAAAGGGTGTTGCTCAAAAAAATATATGGAAGAAATGAAAGTGGGCGGCTGCCGCGCATGGTTAGATTGTCCACGGTACTAAAAAAGTTACCGCCCTTCCGATTCTAATCCGACGGTTTGGAACCAGCTTTCTCGTTTCGGCGCCCTTTCTCTCCCTCTGCGACCCGATCTACACCACCCATTTCGTTGCACGCGGATGAATCTGGGTGAGAGGAACCATAGCCCGAGGTTGAGGATGGCGCATGCACAAAGGCCTTGTGCTCCGCCGGTGTGTGTAGTGCATGGCGGTGGCCACCGCGAAAAGGACAGGACAATGCGGCGCCCACGCCTGTAGCGACAGAACTGGCATGTGGAGGATGGAGACTGTCTCGCCGTCAGCTGGGGCACCACCACCGGAGATGGCCACTGTCGACTACTGGCGGCCATTGGCGGCCGGGAGCTCGCTTAGAGCTCAGGGCCCAAGCCATTAGGCAGAACATAGCAGAGCAAAGGGGGTGGTCATGAGCGAGTTGGAGGGAGGCAGAGTGCGTCGTGGACGGCGGCTTTTGGCCGCTTGACTCCAGCACCACCCCTCCATCCACGCCGCTTCCTTGGCTTCCTTGGCCCTGTGATGCGCCTCCCCACCTTGTTGCTTCCACCCTCGGCTACATGGTGCCCCCACCTTGCTGCGACCTCCAATCTCCTGGCCGCCTCCCTTTTAGGGGCAGATCTCTGCTCCCTGTCAGCCTAGAAGACAACTAGCAGCTGGTTGGCTGGTCATATGAAGAGGCGGTGTGGTCCGCTTGAGCATGGCGGCCTATTCCATGGGAAGGCGTGCCTAGAGACCGGAGGTTGCCGCAAGCGTTGCAGTCTCACCTCAAGCGGAAGACGTAGGGAACTCGATGGCCCAAGTGTTTGTCTATGGTTTCACCCACCACCGTTCTACCCATATTTCTAACCATGGCTTTCAGTCCAATCCACGATGATCTAGCTAGCAACCCAAATCACACCACCCCCCTGGATATCTGAATCCATTCCTCACGAAATCGATGAGATCCAATGAAAAAAAAGCCACCCCATTAAACCCGTTTCGCACCGAATCATTGGAAGGACGACATGCAATCAGGGGTGGAGCCAGGAATTAAATATAGGGGGCAGTGAACAAAGCAAAGTAGAAGTTGAAGAAGTCAAGGGGTAAAAACCAAATAGAATACAAGCAGCAAGCGAGTAGGTCATCGAGCGTGACACTTCACATTTACGGTGTTTTTTTGGGAGCCTAAATGGATTGCTCCTAACTGAGTAACTAGGCGTCAACTATCAAGTACAAGATGTTTGTGCTGAATTAGGAGGAAGAAAACAATATTGAAGACATATATTAACTATACAATATAGGGTTATATAGAGGGATTAGTAGAATATTGAGGGATTTTCATAAAGTTAAACCATTCATCAAACCAACTGAAATTTTCTGACCTCTATATTGTAGCTTAATCCTTTCTACCACCCTTCACATACGCAAAACTCGGTGGATAACATATTACCAATGTCAAAGCATCATATAAATGCGAGCTACCATGCCAATCTAATCTAAGCACATCCTAAGCAAGAACATAAAAAATAGAATAGTGGTTGCAGATCTAATGATAAATAAATCAGAGGTGAAATGATACTTTTGCCCCCCCCCCCCTCTATTTCCTTTTCACTTCCTTCCCATTCTTGAGCCCACACTTGAGCGATCGAGCATGAGATGTCAGCCAGTAGCAGAACATGGCGGTCAACGAAGGGGGACATTCCCAGTGCAAGTAGGAGTATGGAGTATGATGCATATCTTTATAAGGAATAAGATGTAATACAATCAAACTGTAATTTAGAGAAATAATTTGAAACAGTGGAAACTAAAGCAAACAAGGTAATGTGTGTTAAGAAATTAAACTGCATATATTTGCGATTAAAATATTATCTTGTCAAGCTTTGACAAGGAGGTGCAGGTGTGTATTAGAAGGGGGGCAAATGTGTCTTTTTTTCCTCTCCCTTAACAGCATTGAACAATGAAATGGATGGTCAATGGCAGATAGAGAACTCAAAATCTTTCAATGGCAAATAGGTCAGTAAGTAAATTTTAGATGGTAATAAGTAATTATCTCATTGATAAACTTATGAGCTCAATTAGTATTTTATTTTTGAAAGTTTTCTCGCTTTATTATTCTTTGTGCACTTTATATTATTGGTGCTCGTTGTGTCATGAATAATAATTGTATATTTTTTGTAGATATTATTAAAGATTTCAGTTCAATGTCACAGAATTTTAAAATATCAGAGTCAGTTTTGGAGAAAGAATTGATGCATTCATTGGATTTCAGCAAACAGAAGGTAATCTAAGAACTGTTATACAATATTCCCAGAAATTGATAGCTTAATTCTTTTAGTATTTTCATTCAACTTTTAGCAGATAAGTAAAATCTACAAGACTGATGTTTATGAGAAAGATCTAAAAAATTTGGTGGTTTATGTTATGGATGGAGATGCCACATTTTTATTCAAACTCAAACGTTGTGGTGCAAAAGCATGTTACACGACGGCAAGTGGAAAGTGGAGGTGATCCCATGTACCTCACTTTCTCGGTTAAAGCATAGTTTTGGAATATTATGTATTCCAATTTGTACAACAAAAAAAACTGGAAAAGATGCTCAATTGAAAATGGTTCAATATTCTTTTGTCGAGGGGAGAAGGTAACATAACATTCTCTTTTTGTTTGATATAAATACAATATATGGTATTCGTCTATTTATTGTGGGTTGTCTTATGTACATGATCTTGTTATTTGTTCCATAGAAATGGTATTGTCTCAAAATCTCCGGTCTTGGTCACCACTTAAATGTTTGATTCTTGACCAAGCATATTAGTTTTTTTTGTCTATCTTATAATTGTGAATATTTAGGTGAGGTTGTTCTAGGGGGGAAGGAAGACAAAGACAAGGATCCAATTGGTATACATTCTTTTACACTGCAAATTTACCATATATCTTGCTTACAAGGAGTGAATGCATTATTGCTCCCAACATCTAGGAACCACCTAAAATATATATGTTATACAAGTTTGAATTTTCTTTGTTTTTTTTCATGACTTGTTAAGATATTCTAATTCTAATGCTATAGTAGCATCTAAGATATTCCATTTAATTTAGGATTTTTGGAAATTCAGTGAATGTCATTTCTAAGATATTCTCTACGTAAGTATATAATAAACTTTCTAAGATATTTATTATGTCTAGAACCTCCGAGGCTAATCGGACTACAGGACACATCATGCGAACAGTATGATAACATGAATGAAAGTGAACAGTGGAACAATACATAAAATGTGAGTGGGTACATCTACAGACGTATTTAATTTTATAGGATTCGCAGCTAGGCATATATAGTTATGTGCGGTAGCAGCGGCAGTCCAAGGGCAGCAAACAAAGAGCAATTAATAGTGATCAAAGTTTATATTTTCACAATAACAATGTCAACAAAGACTGCTAGACTTTTAAGTGATGATATCTGATATTCTTCAAGCATGCATCTACATGACACCAAGATAACCACAAGCACCCAAATAAATCTTCAAGACCTCAATATCCACATGTGATCAAACTTCTTAGAAAAATCCATATATATTTGACTATATATTTATTGTTGTGCACCACAAGAGATCATGTTATTATGTGGTGGCCACACATTGATTACTTGTAGTGTTAGAGTTGCTTCATCTATGGTGGGGACAGAAAACATAAAAAAATCATCGATTTTGAGATGATTTTAGTTAAAACCAAATGCACCCAAATATAATCTTTTAGACTGCAATTCGTGCGTGTGACAAATTGCTTAAAAAATCATAACTATAGATTTATTATTATGCGCCACAAGAGATCATGTCATTAGACAGTGGTTGGATATGGAATATTCAGAATGATGGAGACATTGACTAATGGCAAGGATCAAAACATCGAAAAGCAATGAATGTTGAGACGATTTTAGATAAACTAAAGTTGTATCATTTCTAGCACGCGCAGTTTTGGATATGGAATATTCAGAATGATGGAGACTATTATCAAGGATCAAAACATCGAAAAGCAATGGGTCTGTTCGGCTGGTCACATTTGGGCTGATTTTGACTCAAGCTGTTGGACCTTTCAGCCCAAGCCGTTCGGCTGATCCACGTTCATCCGTTCGGTTGGCATATAGGCCAGCACCCAGCAGTCGCCTCTCTTACCGTCCCTCTCCCAATAAGCCGCCATCCGCCCTGATTTCAAATGTATAAGCCGAGAACACATTCAGCCGACTTCAGCCTTAGATGTGATTAGCCGAACATGGCCAATGAGTGTGTCTTTCTTAAAAAAAACTTTTCAAGAGCAAACTCAGCACGCCTCATGGAGGAAAAGTCGTTCAGATCGAGTTTATGGTTTGCCCTGCCATGGTTAATAACTGAATACATACTCCCTCCGTATATAATTTAGATGTTGTTTTGGATAACGACACGGTCTTCAAAACGTAACTTTGACTTTTTATTTTTATAAAAATATTTATTAAAAAATAATATATGTATATTTTTATAAAAAAATTAAGATAAATTTATTCTTATGATTTTTATATTTCTAAACTCAACGATTTAAAAGTTATTCATGATTTATATTCTTAATGTTTGACTAAAATCTTATTAAAACGATATATAAATCCCATATAACGAACGAGGCAAAAGCACATTCGTGCCGGCCCTAGGGCAGGGTGAGCGGGGCGACCGCCCCGGGTCCCCGGTAGCAAGGGGCCCCAACACATGCAACTAGTATACGTGCTCAGTACCGAGTATATTGCAACTAGGTAATGAGCAGCTGCTTTTTTTATACTTCAATCTAGCAGCCCTGTGAACTGATTGGTTGTTGATGAGAATGATGCTAGGATAGTTCGTGCCTTTTGCCCCTGCTGTAGATGAGTTAAGCCTAAGGACCATGGGCCCTGCAAGTAAAAGTGGCTGTGTTTAGTTCCCAAACTTTCTTTCTTCAATCTTCACTATTCACCTATGACATCAAATCTCTCTCCTCGTGCATGTAGTACTAAACATGGATAAATAAAAAAAACTAGTTACATATTTTTGATGTACACGACGAGACGAATCTTTTGAACCTAGTTAGGTCATGGTAGAGCAATGTTTATTACAAACAAACGAAAAGTGCTACAATGTTTGATGTGACTTTTCCACCCCTCTTTTCACCTTCTTTTCAGGAACTAAACACCCCCGTGTTACTAGAGATAAATAGGCCATAGTTATGTGTCCGTTTGTACATAATAATTTCTCATATTTTTGCTACCATTTCGCTTCTGTTTAATACTCCTTTGCTTTTCATTATTATTTGGTAATGAGAGAAAGATATGTCTTATAAGCTACTCGTCCTAGCTAAATGGTCGTTGCTTTGGCGCAAGAATTGATGAAACAAAGGGCCCTTCATTACTTCAAAGTAGGAGACAATTAACTTTCACATCTCACTTCTCCTTCCTTGGTCGGTCTGAACGTACACTGAACAGACGAGCTCACGGGAGGGATCAAGCTAGGAATGGGATGAGAATGCATCCATCGATCCGTGGGTGATGTGATTGCTCGGAAAGCGACGACAGACATCGTGACCTACAGTGCCCTACACATTATATTCAGCCGTAACAACAACATGCAGTAACGACGACATTCTTGCTCGATCATGTGATCCCCAAGACGACGCAAGCAATTCAGCGGCCGGGAACGAGCAGTGGCTGACACGTACGTACGCGCGCTGCGTTGGACTTGCTAGCAGTTCGATATATATTTGCATTGCACGCATGTGACGCTACATGACAACCCATCCCCGGCCTGCTTATGTTTCGTCTTATCTATCCTATACGTACCATGACCGTCAGTCGTCAGACTATTTCTGCATGCTGCTCTAGCTGTTGGTGACAAGGAATAATCTATTGATCTCGTGCATCCATCCAACGCCACAATTAACCTCGGTGAGATCTCGGCCGGTCATTAGTCAGTAGTCACTAGCAAGTGCAAATGCATGCATGCGGCATCTTTCCTCGATACCTTGCAGTGAATGAGTACTTTGGCTAGTTCAATTCGTCCAGAATCGATCAGGCAGAGGTTTTCCTGTTTCTCTGTAACTTTTCTTCAGGAACGACGAGCGCTTCGATTCACCAATTGGACCGGATCACGTACGATTCAGCAAGTTAATAGTCACAGAGACGACGACCGCTGCTAATTATTATTGCATTGTCTGATTGATGATCACATACGTACGCCCAAGACAAAATGGCGACGAATAATCTACGGATGAGTAGTATGTACAGGTTAATCTCGATCATCGAGATGCCCCGGCCTTTCTGTTCGTCAACATCGGCCAGGCAGCTAGGTGCAATCTGATCGACGACGTCGTCATCTGAGCTCCTCCTCCTCCTCCTCGTTGCCGCCGCCGGCGAGCGCTCGGCAGGAGCGGGCGCAGGAGCGCACGGCGACGTCGGTGACCCGGAGCCCCGTGTCGTAGGCCTGCCCGGGCCGCCAGTCCGCCGGCAGCACGGCCTCCTCGGCCCGCAGCCACTTGCCGCCTGAGCCCGCCGTGACGACGAGCCGGAGACGCAGCGGGCCGGCCGGGGCGCGCGCGGTGCGCCACTTGCTGCTGCTGCTGCGACGCAGCCGCGCCATGGGCCGCCACAACGACGGCTGATCATGGCCGGCGGGGTGGTGGTTATTAGTAACCGCCTGCTGCGCGATCTCGACGGCGGCGATGTCGGTCTGGCCGCCCTGGTACAGGAACCGGATGGCGAGATTGCTCGGGTTCCGGCTCCCTTCTTCCACTCGTAGAGAGAGAGAGAGAGAGAGAGAGAGAGAGAGAGAGAGAGAGAGAGAGAGAGAGAGAGAGAGAGAGAGAGAGAGAGAGAGAGAGAGAGAGAGAGAGAGAGAGAGAGAGAGAGAGAGAGAGAGAGAGAGAGAGAGAGAGAGAGAGAGAGAGAGAGAGAGAGAGAGAGAGAGAGAGAGAGAGAGAGAGAGAGAGAGAGAGAGAGAGAGAGAGAGAGAGAGAGAGAGAGAGAGAGAGAGAGAGAGAGAGAGAGAGAGAGAGAGAGAGAGAGAGAGAGAGAGAGAGAGAGAGAGAGAGAGAGAGAGAGAGAGAGAGAGAGAGAGAGAGAGAGAGAGAGAGAGAGAGAGAGAGAGAGAGAGAGAGAGAGAGAGAGAGAGAGAGAGAGAGAGAGAGAGAGAGAGAGAGAGAGAGAGAGAGAGAGAGAGAGAGAGAGAGAGAGAGAGAGAGAGAGAGAGAGAGAGAGAGAGAGAGAGAGAGAGAGAGAGAGAGAGAGAGAGAGAGAGAGAGAGAGAGAGAGAGAGAGAGAGAGAGAGAGAGAGAGAGAGAGAGAGAGAGAGAGAGAGAGAGAGAGAGAGAGAGAGAGAGAGAGAGAGAGAGAGAGAGAGAGAGAGAGAGAGAGAGAGAGAGAGAGAGAGAGAGAGAGAGAGAGAGAGAGAGAGAGAGAGAGAGAGAGAGAGAGAGAGAGAGAGAGAGAGAGAGAGAGAGAGAGAGAGAGAGAGAGAGAGAGAGAGAGAGAGAGAGAGAGAGAGAGAGAGAGAGAGAGAGAGAGAGAGAGAGAGAGAGAGAGAGAGAGAGAGAGAGAGAGAGAGAGAGAGAGAGAGAGAGAGAGAGAGAGAGAGAGAGAGAGAGAGAGAGAGAGAGAGAGAGAGAGAGAGAGAGAGAGAGAGAGAGAGAGAGAGAGAGAGAGAGAGAGAGAGAGAGAGAGAGAGAGAGAGAGAGAGAGAGAGAGAGAGAGAGAGAGAGAGAGAGAGAGAGAGAGAGAGAGAGAGAGAGAGAGAGAGAGAGAGAGAGAGAGAGAGAGAGAGAGAGAGAGAGAGAGAGAGAGAGAGAGAGAGAGAGAGAGAGAGAGAGAGAGAGAGAGAGAGAGAGAGAGAGAGAGAGAGAGAGAGAGAGAGAGAGAGAGAGAGAGAGAGAGAGAGAGAGAGAGAGAGAGAGAGAGAGAGAGAGAGAGAGAGAGAGAGAGAGAGAGAGAGAGAGAGAGAGAGAGAGAGAGAGAGAGAGAGAGAGAGAGAGAGAGAGAGAGAGAGAGAGAGAGAGAGAGAGAGAGAGAGAGAGAGAGAGAGAGAGAGAGAGAGAGAGAGAGAGAGAGAGAGAGAGAGAGAGAGAGAGAGAGAGAGAGAGAGAGAGAGAGAGAGAGAGAGAGAGAGAGAGAGAGAGAGAGAGAGAGAGAGAGAGAGAGAGAGAGAGAGAGAGAGAGAGAGAGAGAGAGAGAGAGAGAGAGAGAGAGAGAGAGAGAGAGAGAGAGAGAGAGAGAGAGAGAGAGAGAGAGAGAGAGAGAGAGAGAGAGAGAGAGAGAGAGAGAGAGAGAGAGAGAGAGAGAGAGAGAGAGAGAGAGAGAGAGAGAGAGAGAGAGAGAGAGAGAGAGAGAGAGAGAGAGAGAGAGAGAGAGAGAGAGAGAGAGAGAGAGAGAGAGAGAGAGAGAGAGAGAGAGAGAGAGAGAGAGAGAGAGAGAGAGAGAGAGAGAGAGAGAGAGAGAGAGAGAGAGAGAGAGAGAGAGAGAGAGAGAGAGAGAGAGAGAGAGAGAGAGAGAGAGAGAGAGAGAGAGAGAGAGAGAGAGAGAGAGAGAGAGAGAGAGAGAGAGAGAGAGAGAGAGAGAGAGAGAGAGAGAGAGAGAGAGAGAGAGAGAGAGAGAGAGAGAGAGAGAGAGAGAGAGAGAGAGAGAGAGAGAGAGAGAGAGAGAGAGAGAGAGAGAGAGAGAGAGAGAGAGAGAGAGAGAGAGAGAGAGAGAGAGAGAGAGAGAGAGAGAGAGAGAGAGAGAGAGAGAGAGAGAGAGAGAGAGAGAGAGAGAGAGAGAGAGAGAGAGAGAGAGAGAGAGAGAGAGAGAGAGAGAGAGAGAGAGAGAGAGAGAGAGAGAGAGAGAGAGAGAGAGAGAGAGAGAGAGAGAGAGAGAGAGAGAGAGAGAGAGAGAGAGAGAGAGAGAGAGAGAGAGAGAGAGAGAGAGAGAGAGAGAGAGAGAGAGAGAGAGAGAGAGAGAGAGAGAGAGAGAGAGAGAGAGAGAGAGAGAGAGAGAGAGAGAGAGAGAGAGAGAGAGAGAGAGAGAGAGAGAGAGAGAGAGAGAGAGAGAGAGAGAGAGAGAGAGAGAGAGAGAGAGAGAGAGAGAGAGAGAGAGAGAGAGAGAGAGAGAGAGAGAGAGAGAGAGAGAGAGAGAGAGAGAGAGAGAGAGAGAGAGAGAGAGAGAGAGAGAGAGAGAGAGAGAGAGAGAGAGAGAGAGAGAGAGAGAGAGAGAGAGAGAGAGAGAGAGAGAGAGAGAGAGAGAGAGAGAGAGAGAGAGAGAGAGAGAGAGAGAGAGAGAGAGAGAGAGAGAGAGAGAGAGAGAGAGAGAGAGAGAGAGAGAGAGAGAGAGAGAGAGAGAGAGAGAGAGAGAGAGAGAGAGAGAGAGAGAGAGAGAGAGAGAGAGAGAGAGAGAGAGAGAGAGAGAGAGAGAGAGAGAGAGAGAGAGAGAGAGAGAGAGAGAGAGAGAGAGAGAGAGAGAGAGAGAGAGAGAGAGAGAGAGAGAGAGAGAGAGAGAGAGAGAGAGAGAGAGAGAGAGAGAGAGAGAGAGAGAGAGAGAGAGAGAGAGAGAGAGAGAGAGAGAGAGAGAGAGAGAGAGAGAGAGAGAGAGAGAGAGAGAGAGAGAGAGAGAGAGAGAGAGAGAGAGAGAGAGAGAGAGAGAGAGAGAGAGAGAGAGAGAGAGAGAGAGAGAGAGAGAGAGAGAGAGAGAGAGAGAGAGAGAGATTATTGTTTTGTTTATTATTAGCCACTGATCGAACAAACAATATATATACAGCCATCAAGAGATGCATTTGATTTGCTATCTAATCTAATCAATACGGTATGTATGTACCTGGTAGCAGGCGCCGCAGCCGGCACCGTCGCGGAAGAACTCGGCGCCCGCGGCGGCGGCAAAGAGACCAACCCCGTTGAGCTCCGTGGCCATGGCGTCGGCCCCGTACCCACAGGCATCATCGCCGTCGTTGAGGTCGGCGGCGGCGGGAGGGAGGAGAGAGGCGGTGGTGTGGAGAGGGCACCAATCGCAGCTGCTGGAAGGTGGAGGAGAGCAGGACGCGGGATGCAGGAATAACTGGGCGGTACCAGTGAAGAGGAGCAGAAGCAGGAGCAGCGCCATGGCCGGCGGTGGAACTAGCAACAGCAAGCAAATAAAGCTAGCTAGGCTCTTCGATCCGATTCCGATGGATATAAGTCGACGACGGCGGTTATGTATGTGATATACTAGTACTACTCGATCTGCTCGTCATGGGATGGAAATTGGCAAGAATGGAATGATATATGCCAACGTGGGGGCATCAACTCAAGTCGATCGAGCTGAGTCCATCATCGACATACTCTCCATATGTATGCCATCAAAATACGAGAAATTAAGAATAAACGGCGCGATCGTCGATGCGCCAGTGGATAATATCGAGTGAGTGCGTGATATGATACTGTACGATGGGGACAAGCTAGGATGCCGGATTAGTCGCCAATGCAACAAAGTGGCTGCCGCTGTTGCTCTCAGCTCCATCGATCCCCATGCGTGCTCAGCTCGCAATGCAATTATCCCATCTCTTTCCGTCGCCGACTAGCTCCATGATTCCAAGTTTTCGGCTCGACCGGCCTATTCTCCGTAACAACAACATGCAGTAACGACGACATTCTTGCTCGATCATGTGATCCCCAAGACGACGCAAGCAATTCAGCGGCCGGGAACGAGCAGTGGCTGACACGTACGTACGCGCGCTGCGTTGGACTTGCTAGCAGTTCGATATATATTTGCATTGCACGCATGTGACGCTACATGACAACCCATCCCCGGCCTGCTTATGTTTCGTCTTATCTATCCTATACGTACCATGACCGTCAGTCGTCAGACTATTTCTGCATGCTGCTCTAGCTGTTGGTGACAAGGAATAATCTATTGATCTCGTGCATCCATCCAACGCCACAATTAACCTCGGTGAGATCTCGGCCGGTCATTAGTCAGTAGTCACTAGCAAGTGCAAATGCATGCATGCGGCATCTTTCCTCGATACCTTGCAGTGAATGAGTACTTTGGCTAGTTCAATTCGTCCAGAATCGATCAGGCAGAGGTTTTCCTGTTTCTCTGTAACTTTTCTTCAGGAACGACGAGCGCTTCGATTCACCAATTGGACCGGATCACGTACGATTCAGCAAGTTAATAGTCACAGAGACGACGACCGCTGCTAATTATTATTGCATTGTCTGATTGATGATCACATACGTACGCCCAAGACAAAATGGCGACGAATAATCTACGGATGAGTAGTATGTACAGGTTAATCTCGATCATCGAGATGCCCCGGCCTTTCTGTTCGTCAACATCGGCCAGGCAGCTAGGTGCAATCTGATCGACGACGTCGTCATCTGAGCTCCTCCTCCTCCTCCTCGTTGCCGCCGCCGGCGAGCGCTCGGCAGGAGCGGGCGCAGGAGCGCACGGCGACGTCGGTGACCCGGAGCCCCGTGTCGTAGGCCTGCCCGGGCCGCCAGTCCGCCGGCAGCACGGCCTCCTCGGCCCGCAGCCACTTGCCGCCGGAGCCCGCCGTGACGACGAGCCGGAGACGCAGCGGGCCGGCCGGGGCGCGCGGGGTGCGCCACTTGCTGCTGCTGTTGCGACGCAGCCGCGCCATGGGCCGCCACGACGATGGCTGATAATGGGCGGCGGGGTGGTTATTATTAGTAACCGCCTGCTGCGCGATCTCGACGGCGGCGATGTCGGTCTGGCCGCCCTGGTACAGGAACCGGATGGCCAGATGGCTCGGGTTCCGGCTCCCTTCTTCCACTCGTAATGCCAAGTTGTTCTTGTACTCGCAGGGAATCCTGCACGTCAATCAAAAGTTGAGTTACGTTTTTGAGCTGCAACCATCAGTTAATCAATGCGGAGGCAAGAACAGATTGACGATCTTCCTTTCAGAAAGTCAGATCGAGCTGTATTAATTTGTGTGTACATCCAAATGGGATTAATTGATTATTACCTCCTGAAGTCGACCTCCATGGCGCCGGCGAGTTGTTGATGATCGCGGCTGGCCATGGCGGCGAACGCCTCCCTGGCGAGCAGGAACCCCGTCCGGTTGGCCGCGCCCGTCACGACGACGACCTTCACGCCGTCGCCGCCGCACACCCTGCGGTCTCTGCACCGCAACTGGTAGCAGGCGCCGCAGCCGGCACCGTCGCGGAAGAAGTCGGCGCCCGCGGCGGCGGCAAAGAGACCAGCCCCGCTGAGCTCCGTGGCCATGGCGTCCCCGTACCCACAGGCATCGTTGAGGTCGGCGGCGGCTGGAGGGAGGAGAGAAGCGGTGGTGTGGCAAGGGCACCAATCGCAGCTGCTGGAAGAAGGTGGAGGAGAGCAGAAGGCGGGATGCAGGAATAACTGGCCGGTACCAGTGAAGAGAAGCAGCAGCAGAAACAGCGCCATGGCGGTGGAACCAGCAACAGCAAGCAAGGCGTATTGATATTAGAGCATCTCCAGCCGGTGAGTAAAATAGCCCCTCTTTTAGTCGCTTTGGGCCAAAAATCACCATCTAATGGGGTGACTATTCAACGGACTAAAATTAGTAGGCCACTAAATTTTGAGGCAAAGCCCACAAATCTGGGATCCCTCCATCCTCCCCCTATCCTCTCTCTCTCCTCCTCGGCATATCCGCCCCCCTCGCGCCTCGCGCCTGCCGCCCCTCGCCTCCTCCCCCGTGCCGCCGCTGACGGTGACGGCGACCTCGCGCGCCCGCACCCGCACTTGGGCTTGCCCTCTGGCTTCTTCTCCGGCGGCGCCGCCCTCCTCTTCGCCGGCGTGCATGAGGGCGAGCATGCCGACCTGGGCCTAAAGGAACATGACGTGGCGGGCGGCCTCCTCCAGCATCTCGGCGGAGTTCAGCTTGTGGCCGCCGGGATCAGCCGCGACAGCTCTGCCGTCTTCTCGCTGATCCGTTTCCAGCGCTGCCTCGCCGCGGCGCTCTGCACGGTCTGGGACACGTTGCCCGTGGCCTGCTCGTTCGCGTCCGCGATGCGCACGAACGCGACGGGCTCCGGGAGCTGCGGCGGCGGCGACGGCGTGGGCAGTGGCAGGACGAACTCGTTCAGGAGCACCGGGAGCTGCGGCGGCGGCGACAGCGTGGGCAGTGGCAGGACGAACTCGTTCAGGAGCTCCGGCAGCGCCGGCGCGTCGATGTCCACAAGGCCGCTCCACGCGTCGTCGCCGCAGCCGCGGTGCTTCTTGGCGCAATGCCGCTCGATGCCGGTGTCGACGTGGACCACGGGCTCGAGGAAGGCGGCGGCGGCGTCGTGGAGCGGGAGGTCAAGGAGTTCGTCGAGCGCGGCGTTGGAGGGGTCGAGCGGGTCGTAGACGAAGCCGATCTACGAAGCCGAGCAGCGCGTCGGTGACCCCGGGGCAGACGTCCTGCGGGGATGACTGGGAGGCCCACGGCGCCGCGGCGGCAGACACGGGCACGCGCACCGTGCGCCGCGAGAGCCCGTGCCGGCTCCGCTTCGGCTTCCGCGAGCAATGGCACCGCCCGGCTCCGGCGCCGGACTCGGGGAGGTGGTGATGATGCGCGCCGATGGCGGGGGTGGTGGGGCAGGCTGCCGGGTGCTTGCGCTTGGGGAGCGGGGGCTTGTCGGAGGACACCGCCAGGCTGCAGCCCTTGGACACGCTGCCCTCACCGCCCGCCGTCACCGACGACGGGAATGACGTCGCGGACACGTTCGGCGCCACCTACTTGGTCACCGCCGCCGCTGCCGGAGGGGGTGGCTTGGTGAAGTCCAGCGTCAGGCTGCGAGACCGGAGCGAGCGCGCAGCGAGGGGGCTCGGGCGCCGCGTCGCTGAGCCTCGCCGCTGCCGGCCGCTGCTTCGCCGCCTGGGGTGATGGAGCGGGAACCCCTTCCTCGCGGGGCAGAAAGCCGAGGCCTTGGAGGCGTGGCCGTGGGCGGCCATGGCGTGGTCGGGGATTGGATATGAAGGAAGAAGAAGAGAGATGCGGCTGCTGGTGGTGCGTGGTGGGTGGGTGGCCCCACTTGTCAGATGGATAGGGGCCATGT
>OAMR01000241.1:660706-675677 GCA_900205405.1 Echinochloa crus-galli
CGGCCTGCGGCGGCGGCGAGGCCGGCGCGGGCGAGCGGAGAGGGAGCTCGGGCGCCGTGTCGCTGAGCCTCGCCGGCGCCGGCCGCCGCTTCGCCGCCTGGGATGATGGAGCGGGAACCCCCTCCTCGCGGGGGAGAAAGCCGAGGCCTTCGAGGCATGGCCGTGGGCGGCCATGGCGTGGTCGGGGATTGGATGCGAAGGGGATTGAAAGCGAAGGAAGAAGAAGAGAGATGCTGCTGCTGGTGCGTGGTGGGTAGGTGGATGGCCTCACTTGTAAGATGAATAGGGATCTATTTAGTCACTTGGGTTGGAGCTTCCTTCTTATTTAGGCCTCTAAATTTCAAAACTGGTACTCAAACTAAAACATAGAGGCCTATTTTTAGTCAGCCCAGTGGAGTTGCTCTTATGTAGCTAGGCTCTTCCATCCGACGGATAAGTCGACGATGACGGTTATGTAAATATACGTATGCTCTGCTCGTCATGGGATGGACATTGGCAGGAATGGAATGATACGAGTATATGGCAACGTGGGGGCATCAACTCAAGTCGATCGAGTCCATCGAGAAAGAATAAACGGCGCGATCTTCGATGCGCCAGTGGATGATATCGAGTGAGTGCGCGATATGATACTGTACATGATGGGGACAAGCTAGGATGCCGGATTGGTGGCGCTGAAGCAGCTACACCGCGCGCGTGAGAGCAAGGCCAATAAGCTTGTCAATAAGACGAGGTATTTCATGAATAGACAAGAATAGTAGACAAAAATAGCAGACAAGTGATACAATAAGCTGGTCTCTTCCCTCCATTCAAATATATTTTCTTATTCACGTGGAACCCACTTACATAGAGAAAGGAGAAGCGCTGCACGTCTAGGCGAGCGTGCTGAGCTTGGCGCTCCCTTGGGCGACAAGCTGCCCTCTCTCTCTTCAATTATCTCGTCCACCTCACCTGTCTGCATGACATGTCCGTCGCCAGCTACAGTTGCTGCACCTGCTCTGAGGGGCCAACAAAGTTGCTCTCCATCCCATGCGTGTGCTCTCGCAATGCAATAATCTCTTTCCGTCGCCGAGACCTGCTCCATCCTAGCTATCATTCCAAGTTCTCGGCTCGACCTACGGTCCACTTCAAGTTGCTGGCCTATATACCAATTCTCTTTGTGTACTGTATGTATGTCCCCGGCATGCTCCATAATTTCTTCTCTTCTCCTCCCTTTTGCAGCTTTATTTTGATCAATTTTCATCGACCGCAGCTGCTCGATCGGCAACTATTTCATAATATATACATCCTGCTACTCCTCTGTTCTGTCATTGAAGGCTATATACACTTATTCATAAATGTAGAGGTCGTGCATGTTCAAAACCAATAGATGATCACTTATATATGATGACACTAATATAAAAGTTACCTTATTCGCTACTCCAAAAAAAATATTTATACGACATTTCTAGAATCTGACGCAGCTTGCTAGCTCCTACCTTTTGCAATTAGAAATAATACATTTCTAGGGGCGCGGCAACCACTCCAGCCAGCCTACGAGAATCGATTTCAAAGTAGCAGCTCATGGTTACGATCATATCCGCTCGTAGAAATTGGTTTCTAGTTTCTAACAGCAGCTCAACTATACGAACAATATATTGGAAGATTACGAAATCACTCCCATTGCTCGATAATTATCTATTAGAGCTATTTTACAATGATTGGAGAGGTACCCAGAGATACGTGAAAGAACCTGGTATTTTGAGTAAAAAAATTAAATTATTTTAAATTAAATTAAAAAAGGACATTATGTAGTCTTGCTTAATTGGGAACTATTTGTGGGAAGATTCATATGCGAAAATCATGTGAAGAATCATAGACCAAGCGCCGGCAGAGGAGAAGCAAAGAGGGTGAAAAAAACACATTTTTTCGCCACGAGAAATTACCCTTATGCCCTTTTTTTAAAATTTTGAAAAAATATTAAATTAATAGTGGGTCCCTCCATTTTTGTACCTGGTTCCACGAATTTGGTACCTCTATTTAGATATCTTTGGGTACTTCCTTTGCTTCCACCGTCCGATTTCTCGAAACGGATGGCTCTAATTAATTCCAATCATTGTAAAATTGCTCTATTACTAATCTGCACGATCGACGTGCGTGCCATGAAGACGACGCAGATATGTAATCTCGCTTTGCTCCTTCATTACTACTAGTTTATGTGCTAATCAACTAATCAAACACTCGGTCAAAAAATTAACTAATCAAACACCAGCTTTGAAAAGAAATTATGCAAAATTGAAAACGGATGGAGATCGATATCGATCTCTTCCCCCCACGAGGTTACGTCGACATCTAAACATCAGCTCTATTTTATTTCCTGTTGATATCGATCTGCAGGATGATATAATGCGGTTGGTTTAGTTATCACCACCAATGATTTGCATTCGATCTTTTGCTACAAATTAAATAATTACTAACCAAACAGCATGCCAAATTGATTCTCTTTTTCTATCAGCTATCTAGATATTCTGATTTATTGTTTACTGCAGGTGTAAGTACGTGGTTGACTAGCTGTGGATCATGCGTACGAATAAATTTCAGCAATCATTTCATATTTTCATTTGATTTTGTTTTGATTTCTGATGAAGCACTAGAGGGATGCTGGACTGCAGCTGGTGGGTTGGTTGAACCATGCTATATGGGTCTCTTATGGCCCGTTTGATCTTGGCTGGGCCGCATGCAAGCGCTGCGCGTCAGTCAATCGGCGGCCTCACACTTCCTTAATTTTTTTCTTCTTTCTATATCCTCTTGGACGGGCCCAAAGTGTGAAGCCAACTAAACTCACTAGGGCCCAAAGTTCGCGTCAGTCAATGTTGTTGTGTTCTTTTTAAAGTTCGTTTTACTCTTTCGAACAAGCCTTTTGAAACCAAACATTTGGACAGATTAGAAGCGAAGTGTACTAAACCGATACTGTGATTAATTATTTGAAGATCTCCTCAAAAAAATTATTTAAAGAAGATAGCAGTATCACTAAAAATCTCTATTGCTAAATGAATATATTTCCTACGAAAAACATGTGCTATATATACACCCTCCATTTTTTTGTAAGGATATCAAGATTCAAACTTTATAATTTTTGACCAATAATTTTTAATTTTTATAATGTAAATTTTGTTATGATTGTATTTTGGGATATGGGTACCCTAGGGCCCAGCATCGAGGGCGGCGGCGGCGGCCGGCCAAAGAAGACCGAGTTCTAGTAGACTTCTATTAGGACCCCCTATTGTAAATAGTCCCATACGAAAAATACTCATATTATAACCTTACCTACTGGATATATATAGGAGGGCAAGGGTCCCTAGATAGGGGCATCGCATCAAACCATCGGAGATCATCTAAATACAACAATACAAACACACCACCGACACATGACGTAGGGTATTATACCTCCGGGTAGCTCGAATCTGTCTAAATTAGTGCCTCCTGTGTACCATCAAGCTACTCACTCAACGATCGCCCGCCTACAAATCAACCACTCGGATACCCCCAGGTGGATTGCCGGTCCCAAGGTCCGATAGTATTTGTAATAAAAAGTACTTTCTAATAATTAGAAATAATATAATATATGAACGCAAACTTTGATATGGTTGGATATGTAATCATAAAACTTTCTAATAATCATAAATAATACTAGCAAAGGCACATGTGCGCACACACATGTATAAAATAAATCAAACATAACATATAAAATATAGTTATAATGCCTGCGCGGCACGCGCGTGCCAAACTCTCTGCTATACATTTGTCTCAACCCATGTGTCACGCACGTTTATTTAAATTAAAAATATTTTATATTCGCTCTCTCATGTACAGAGAGGTTTATGTATATTCTCAAAACTCAATAGTTGGCATTTATTTATATGAAGGAAAACTCTCCGATTTATTGTCTATTAGCAATACGGGATAGAGGTGGATATATTTAGGTGGGTCCTTTTTTGGGTGAAAAAAGTTTTACGGAGAATGAACTAAAAGTGCCCGGAACATGCAATTTTTTCTAGTGTTTCTCGTTTTTCTCTCCCACCAAAGCCCGACGGGTGGGTCCTTTGTGAGAGGGTGGGGGTGGGTTTTTTGGTGGGAGGTGTTTTCAATTCTCTAGGATCCTTTTAGTATAGATAGATAATATAGGATAAATGGTTGGTCAAAGTATAACTTAGATGATTAAACAATATAATCACGGCATCTGCTATCTTGTTTGCTTGTTGCCATTATCCTTGCTTTCCATTATTGTTTTCGTGTAATCAATATACTGATTTTTTAAAAATGGCCGGGAAACACATGTTTATATGAATTTATTTCAAATAGCATTGGAGATCTCATCGCTAAAATAGGCACAGTGAAGTAGTTGCTAGCTCAACTATTGAATTGTGACTTTCAACAAAATGCGTGGACAATAATATGCATGTTGATCAATGTGCATATACAGTATGCATATATAAGTCATTTGGAAATTAGCTATCAAATAACAAAATAGGAAAAGGCACACACTATACAAGATAGAATAATCAAATCAACTCAAGTACTGTACCCACTAGTACATATAAATTTATATACTACCTCCGTTTTCTTTATATGACGTTGATTAGTACTCCCTCCATACTCATATTAGATGATGTTTAGGACAGCGACACGGTCTACAAAACACAACTTTGACTACTATTTTCTATAAAAAATATTTATTAAAAAGTTATAGATGTATACTTTTATAAAAGTAATTTTCAAGACAAATCTATTAATATGATTTTCACATTTCTAAACTCAACGATTTAAAAGTTATTTATAATTTATATTTCCAAGGTTTGACCCAAATCTTGTCCTAAACATCATCTAATATGAGTATGGAGGGAGTACACTTTTAAGCTAACCAACGTCATATATTAGAGGATGGAGGGAGTATCGGGTAAAGTATGATATAAAATTGAGATTTCTTTGAAGATGGCCACGCTCATGCTCTGGGTCGATGGTGACCTAACAAGAACCGATTCGGTTTACCATGAGTTTCGTTTTGTGTGGATAACTGGATACACACAGTAGTGGGTGCGGTAGTTGAATTAAAAAAAACTCGACCTGAGAAGAAGACCTTCTCACACAAACCGAGAAAATCTCTGAGCTCCTGTCCCATCCATACACAGCGGCATCGTAGCACATATGAAAAAAAATTTCAACGGATAGACTCCCGAATAACCCGAAGGAGGGCCACACTGGCCGCTCAACCATCACACGTTTGTGCATCTGCCTGGAAATTCGCTTTCCGTGGGAATCGAACTCCCCGAAAGGGGGCCATGCGGCAGTTAGCATTGACCAGTCGTTCGCTGCGGTAGTTGAATTAAGATCGAGATTTGAGGTACGGAGTACAAGGCATGCCCACGTCAATCGATTCTGTTATATATGTGTGGGTATACAGTCGTAATTGAGTTGAAATCGAGATGGCTTGACCAATCGATGATGAAGACCACACGCATCAATGCACTACATGACCCCTAGCCATACTTTCCACATTTCATTAATTCCCGTTGGGACCGGCCAGAGCTTTACGGCAGTCCCAACCCTCTAATTACGAGGATTTTCATAACATTAAACAGGAGAGAGGAAAGAAAGAGCAAGACACCGGGTCTTGTATGAGACCCAATTTCTACACGATAATCTATGCACAAGACACTATGAAGTTTGGGTTGGGAGATGATAGTGTCTTTATTATAGATAAAATACAAATATGATTGGTGGAGAGGAGAGATAATGAATTTATTGAAGACCCACACTAAGATATCACGTACTCCCTCCGGTTTCATATTAGAAGTCCTTTAGGACAGCGACACGGTCACCAAAGCACAACTTTGACTTCTCTTTTTTATAAAAATATTTCTTAAAAAGTTATATATGTATACTTTTATAAAAGTAATTTTCAAGACCAATCTATTTATATGATTTTCAGATTTCCAAACTCAACGATTTAAATGTTATTCATGATTTATATTCCCAATGTTTGACTCAAACCATGTCCAAAAGGACTTCTAATATGACACCGGAGGGAGTATTGGAGAACACAATGTATAAAGTAGTGTCTTGCTAACATGGCATTATGGACACTATCTATAGACATTATGGACACTATCTATTAGTATAGAGCAATTTCAGTATATGGTCGAAGCAACGATCGATTTGGTTGAAATCCCTGCAGGTAGGAATGTAAATGCTCAGGGCACAAATACAACAGTTGAAATTTTGGGTTTGATATCCTATCAAATAATACTGATTTTCTTGTTTTGAAATCCAAATTAGTCTGATAGTGGATGACTTATTGGTCGAGTATTACTTTATTTCGCCGCTGAAAAAGGATGCTAGATATTTTAGGATAGGATAAAAGAAATATATACCTTGAGTTATAGCGTGAAAAATTATGTTGAGTAGGTGTTTTAATAGCAGTTGTAGATACCAAGGAGCCACTTCATCTTTTTTTTTGAAAAGAAAAGCTTTATTGATCTTAGATAATTACATCGAGATGATACAATTATATAAGATCCAACCTGGCCTCTGCATAACTGAGATGCACACAACCCATGAAAAATAATAAAAAAAAGAAAAAAAAATGAGAGCACCATGACCTAGCAAACTACCACAAGTGCCTTCATCTTCATCCGCTTCACAAACCAAAGCAACTCTTGGACTTTGAAGTAGGCTCCTGAGACAACGCCTCCAACGAGAAAAAATAGATGAATATCATATATTTGAGTATAAATTTTGCATTTTTAAACATCTTTATCAAACGACGGAGGAAGTATAAATTCTGGACCTATAAATAATGTATGTAGCTAGAGATAGGTGTTCCTCATCTCTAGCAAGCAAGCGTACATACGTAGTAGCAGCAGTGATATTATCATGGGTTACAAGTTGGCCATGGATGGTTTTGCGCTGGGGCTTCTGGTCATGGTCATATCCATGGAAATCCTCGGCGCCGCTGCCGGCGGCGACCTCCAGCTGCCGGCGATGTACGTGTTCGGAGACTCTACGCTGGACGTCGGGAACAACAACTACCTTCCGGGGACGAACGTCCCCAGGGCCAACATGCCCTACTACGGCATCGACTTCCCGGGCTTTCCCACCGGAAGGTTCAGCAATGGCTACAACACAGCTGACTTCATCGGTACATATATTTGCTCTGTTTTTGTTTCATATTCACTCTCTATCTACGAACACGAATGTATATGGAATGCATAGTTGTTACTACTGATTGGTCCTTGTGGACTGTGGTTATTACTCTGCAGCAAAGAAGATAGGATTCAAGAATAGCCCTCCGCCTTATCTGTCGCTGGCACCAAGCTCCGGCCTTCTGGTCGCCACCGCTCTCAGCACTGGCGTGAGCTACGCTTCAGGAGGAGCCGGCATCCTCGACTCCACTGTAAGTTTTTTTTTTTACTCAATAATCTCGCTCCTACTAGCAAGCACTAGCTAGAACCGTGGAGATATATAGCCAGTCGTGTTCTGACGAAAAAAGTACATAGTACAACCATGGATTGATAATAAGAAGATCGAAACTTTAACAAATAACAACCATGATACATGCATATGGATTGCAGATCGAACGCCGGCAACAACATCCCTCTGTCGAAGCAGGTGCAGTACTTCAACGCCACCAGGTCGAAGATGATCGCCGCGGTGGGCTCCGGTGAGGTGAGCGCCCGCCTCAACCGCTCCGTCGTCCTCATCGGCATTGCCGGCAACGACCTGTCCGTGTTCGCCAACGCGGAGCAGGCGCAGAACAGGTCAGCTTCGGAGCACGCCGCCGCGTTCTACGACAGCCTCATCTCCAACTACTCGGCCGCCATCACGGTAACAAATCAGACCGACTAGTACTGGATCAACATGCATGATCTTGCAAAATTACCGTACGTACATAGTAGTACTGATCGAATTACTGCATATACATACGTATCATGGAATGGATCATTTGCAGGATCTGTACGATTTGGGCGCGCGCAAGTTCGCCGTTATCAGCGTGGGGCTAGCCGGTTGCCTGCCGATGGCACGGGTGCTGGACGCGGCGGGCGCGTGCGACGGCGACCGGAACCAGCTCGCCGCCGGCTTCAACGACGCCCTCGGGTCGCCGACTCCTTGGGCCTCATGGCGGCCACCTTCGCCGACGGCGGCGGCCCACAGGCGTCGGCGGGCTTCACGGACGTCGCCGACGCGTGCTGCGGCGTCGGGCGGCTGGGCGGGGAAGGGCCCTGCCGGCCCAACGCCACGCTCTGCGCCGACCGCGACCGCTACTACTTCTGGGACTGGGTGCACCCGACCCAGCGGGCCGCCATGCTCAGAGCCCAGGCCTTCTATGATGGGCCGCCGCAGTACACCACGCCCATCAACTTCAAGCAGCTGGTCCACACGATGGCATGAGCTGATTGTTATTTTGCGGCCAGCTAGCTTGTCTGCTGCATTCCTTCTACCTACAGTACGTGAAAATAAAGCATGAACAACACATGCGTGGCTGCTATCTATCTATGTCGATCGAGTAGTTCTTATATATTTTGAACTACAATAATAATAATGAATAAAATTCAGTGGCCGTTTGGTTGCATTTCTGATGAAGAATTTCCAGGCTTGTGATTAGACTATATATTTTTTTTTGAGAACGTGCGTAGCACGTTTTTCATTAAGAAGAAAGAGAATGTTATAGAGTGATTACAAATTAGACTATATATTCTAGAGCTGACCAATGAAATAATCTTGTAGATAGGACTTTAAACAAAAAAAAGGTATCCTCATAAATGCTTTTATAGACAGTGAAGGACCTAGAAAACAAAAATAGCTGGGGGTGAATTCTAGGAAAAGATAAACCAGAACTATAGAAAGAACACTACATTCGCTCATCGCTCGCACAATTTATAGAAGCTTTCCTAGGTGAATATGGGTGATTTGATATGATGTTATAAAATGGTTCCTGAAATCTGAAAAAGAAATTGTCATGCTCTACTGACGGTTAATGTGCTAAAATGTTCATTCAAACGTAGAAAAAATTAACAAATTGTATTATAAGATGTGTTTGTGGGCTTCTTGCTGCTATAATGCCCTCCATCTCTAGAGACTAGTGGGGACTACGCCATGGCCGCTGCCATGCATGTCGGCATCTCCAACAACAGGCATGAAACTCTGCAAGTTATTCATGATCAATAGCATACAAAGTCATATATGATAATAATAAATAACGCATAGGGTATTGAAAATGAAATTGGTCAAAGTCATGGTGCGATCTGCATGCTCTCTGCTAGCGCTTCATCCGGCCAATTCCATTTTTTTCCTTTTGAGTTATTGAATTGCGAGATGCATCATATATGCAATAACTAAAAAACATACTATATTCATTTTGCAGGTACACATATATTATTTAATTTATTAAAAATAGCACGGAGTACTGGATTGAAAATATGCATGCAGATGGAATTATTCTATAGTGAGTAGTGACTTTCGAAGAATATGCATGATACGTGATATATGTGATGCGCATATAAATAAAACATGAATGCACTGCATGATACAAAGTAGCAGCTAGCTGAATTGAACACGATCGAGATAGCAGCCACGCGAACGGCGACCAGTAGTTCGTTATGCATGCGTCGAAGCAAACGCATTATCATTACCGTATCTGCCCCTCCTGTGTTCTTTGCATGAGGTTTTGAGTACGTCTCTTCAAGTGAGATATTTGGGCCAGAATCAAGTTCTTTTTCTCACTTGAATATATGCTAGTAGAAAAGCGATGAAGATTGGAGAAAGGAGAGATGTGCAAGGAGAAAGCCATTGAGGAGAAGGAAAACGAATTTTCTCAAAGTATTAGTTGAACTGGGCCAGCATTCGTACTGTCCATATGCGATGCGAATGTCCACTACTCCCTCCGTTCTGAAAAAACCTGACGTTTAGGACAGCGACACGGTCTCCAAAATATAACTTTGACCTTTTGTTATTATAAAAATATTTATCAAAGAGTGATATATGTATACTTTTATGAAAGTATTTTTCAAGACAAATCTATTCATATAATTTTCACATTTGTAAACTCAATAATTTAAAAGTTATTGATGATTTGTTTGACCTAAACCTTATCCTAAACGTCAGTTTTTTCAGAACGGAGGGAGTACAAGATTCGTGACAATTGACGAGGGTGTTTCAATTAAGTGACCGAGTGGGTTTAGTTCTTTTTGAACTGCCCATGCGTAAAACATCTTAAGCTCACAAGGTTTTCTCAAACTAGTGACTAATTTTTTTTTTGAGGGAATCAAACTAGTGACTAATGGTTTTGGTTTTGAGCTAAGGTTGATGGCGCGTGCTCGCAGTAAATGTACGTCTCAAGGTTGTTATACGGCTCAATTCAAATTTTGCACGCGCAACCAGTAGTGTGTAAGTATTTGAAAAAGAATACTGGTCACGCGCGCTTGAGGAAGTTTATTTAGTGGAAAAAACGTACGCTCTGGTAATAATCTTTTACTCCCTCCATTCAACTATGCAAGGCCTATTTTTTCTTTGGCTCAAAGATCAAGGAAAACACTCTCATCATTAGTTTTTCTTGGGAAAAAAATAATCGGCTTTTATTGTGAATTCTTTTACTCTCTGCATGTGCTTCACTCCTAAGATGTGCATGCCATGATTACTGCCGCACCGATTCCTAAAGCATCACTCCTAAGGAAAAATGAGAATAGGCCTTGCAAAAGTGAACTTTTGAGATTTCACAATAGGCCTTGCATAGATGAATGGAGGGAGTACCTCTTGGCAGTGAAACATGCATGGGCGATCAACAACAATACTGGACGGCCAGTCTGGAAGGAAAACGCCGCAGCATGCAGTTGTCTTTCCAACAAAAGTTTGAGTTTCTCTCCATGCATGCATGCATGTGATTAAAACTATTCTAGAGTTGACCAATGAAACAACAATCTTGTAGATACGACTTTGGAGAAAAAAAATCTTCAAACAACCAACTTAACAGTGTATGATGCTTTTAGGTGAGTCGATCTCGGAGCATGAAACTCTACAAGTTGTTCACGATAACATACAAAGTCAGATATGAAAACAACACAGGGTTTTGGAAATGAAAATGGTCAAAGTCTTCTGTCTCTGCTAGCGCTTTATTGATCCAATTCCCATTTTTCCTTGAGTTATTGACTTGCGATGCATCACATATGCGTTTTGCAGGGTACTCTTGTAGCATTAGTTTATTAAAATATATAGCACGGAACCCTGGATTGGAAATTTTGGATATTTAGATGGAATTGTTCTATAGTGAGTACGTAGTGACTTTCAAAGAACATTGAACGTGATGTGATGCTCATATATATAAAGTATATGCAGAAGTCAGTGCACTGCATCAAGTAGCAGCAGCCAGCTGAATTGAAATCGAACACGATATATGGAGAGAGAGATAGAAAACACGCGAACGAACGGCGACCGAACCTGAAACGACGACTAGTAGTTCGTTATGCATGCGTCCAAGCAACGCCTTCTGTTCTATCTGCACTGCACGTACTTTTTTTTTTGAAAAGGACACTGCACGTATTTGTGCTGGATGACAAATGATATTCCATTTTCCTGATTCATACTGTATGCACTATAGTGCATCATACTATGTTGAATTCATACCGTTATTCAACTGTTAGGTATGGGACAATCAATAGACAAGACCAGAAGTTGGTCCATCCAGTTGATCGAAATTAAACGTACCCCCCCCGTTATATATGTATACTTTTATAAAAGTAATTTTCAAGACCAAATATTTGTGCTTTTACACAAGCATGTTTTTATATAGTCAGCCGTCTCCTTGCCATCAGCTCACTGTATAAATAAGCAAGTAGTCACAGGCTCACAGCAAAAGGGCTTGATCGAGCACGCAGAAGCTTTTTACCTGCTATAGATCAGAAAGCTTGGAGTTGCACGTAGTAGTGTGTTCGATCGATCCATTGGACCATATGGGCGGGAACAAGTTGGCCAGGGAGGGTCTGATTGTGCTGTGCCTTCTTGCGATATCATCCGTGCAATCGCTGGTAGTTGCCGAGGCCGCCGGCCGCCGGCGATGTACGTGCTCGGGGACTCGATTCTGGACGTCGGCAACAACAACTACCTGCCGGGGGCGGACGTCCCAAGGGCCAACATGCCCTACTACGGCATGGACTTCCCCGGCGGCGGGAGACCCACCGGAAGGTTCAGCAATGGCTACAACACCGCTGACTACATCGGTACGTTACGGCATGATCGATCGGGTGCTTAATAATTTGATTGGTTCATCATATGCATATATGTATGTCATATACTCCTATATATATGCAGCAAAGAGCATGGGGTTCCTGAGTAGCCCTCCGCCTTATCTGTCGCTGCTGGCACTCAACTCCATCGCCTTGGCCCCGACGGCTCTTAAAACTGGTGTGAGCTATGCGTCCGCAAATGCTGGCATCCTCGACTCCACCGTAAGTGCTGCTTGATCATATTGTATGGATCATAAACCACAAATTTGTATATGGTCATCGATCAATATTATCATCCCACTAACTACGACACACATATCCTGCGGTGCGTGATCGATCGAGAAGAACGCCGGCACGTGCATCCCGTTGTCGACGCAGGTGGAGTACTTCAACGCCACCAGGGCTCAGATGGTCGCCGCCGTGGGCTCCCGTGCTGTCCAAGCCCTACTCTCCCAGTCCATCTTCGTCATCGACGGCGGCAGCAACGACCTGTTCGTGTTCGCCGCCGCGAACAGGTCGGCTGCAGAACAGCAGAGCGACGCCGCCGCGCTCTTCGCCGACCTCATCTCCAACTACTCCGCCACCATCACGGTACGCCCGCCATTTCTTAATTTAATTTCTTCATCAATTCAATTGCTAGCTCCTGATGATCGAGATCGACTGACTATTTGTTGCATGCGCATGTGCAGGAGTTGTACGCGATGGGCGCGAGGAAGTTGGCCATCATTAACATTGGTCTAGTCGGGTGCGTGCCTGCGGTGAGGGCGCGCAACGCCGCCGCCGCCTGCGCCGACGGCCTCAACCAGCTCGCCGCCGTCTTCAACGACGCGCTCCGGTCGCTGCTGGCCGACAAGCTCGCGCCGACGCTGCCGGGCCTCGTCTACTCCCTCGCCGACTCCTTCCTCCTCACGCAGGACACCTTCGCCGACCCGCCGGCGTCGGGGTACACCGACATCGCCGGCGCGTGCTGCGGCGGCGGGCGGCTGCTCGCCGAGGAGGACTGCCTGCCCAACTCCACCATCTGCGCCAGCCGCGAGGCCCGTGACCAGCACGTCTTCTGGGATCGCTACCACCCAGCCCAGCGGGCCTGTTTTCTCACGGCCCAGGCATTCTACAACGGGCCGGCCAAGTACACCACGCCCATCAACTTCATGCAGCTGGCCCAGTCCAGTTAGTTAAATTGGGCTCAAGTATTCATACATAATCTTGTTTTAGGAAAAGACATACATTCTGTCAAATAATCAAATGTAATCCCTCCGGTCAGATTTATATGAAAATAAAACTGCAAGCAGATCATCAAGCTTTCTGTCTGAAACGTCATAAAGCTGATAGGAGGTACAGCCGTACAGCTGTGGCAAAAAAAAATAATGGAACCAATGAAATATAAATGTTTGCTTTCGCTCCCGTTGTCCCTTAGATATGTCTGTTCAGGAGTGCAAACCACCCGATTTGCTTTGGATGATGTCTCTACACGTATTTTATGAGCTATTTGTACGTTAATTATAGCAGATAAATACCTGTAAAAATAAATATACGCTTCATTTAATATCAAACCTATATTAGTTTATTTTTACAGTTACACTTATAAACTCAAAAGCTTACGCTTTCTCAAATTTTTATTAGAAGAAGAGAGCTGCTCCTGTTTATAAGGAAAACCGGGCCCGAAAACCATACAACTTCGGTCCGAAGACCGTACAACTAGAGAGGTATCATACCATCTTACACAACTCCGGTCCATCGACCGCACAACTCAAGGGGCAGGGAACCCCGAACAACTCTAACAACTCCGGTGGGTTGGATTGGGACATCAACCAGCACCGCACAACTCAACTGAAACGACCCGGTGGGCTGGATTGGGACATCAGCACACACCGCTCTAACCAACTCAAACAACTCTGCTCGATCGTAATGGCGTCGACACGAGCCAACTCTACTCAGTCGGATTGGGACATTGACATGAGCAACCAAACACAACTTGCACTAACTGTAGACTCTCTTCTTCTCTACTCCAACTCCCATTTTTTTTCATTTTCAACATTCTAAACTGAAACAACGAAAAGAAAGACAGCAAAGGAAGGAGATGGAAGAAAGCACTCTCACAAAGCACCATCGCCGACGCATCAAGCTGGAGGACCTATGCAGCAATCTCCAGCCGGAGAAGCTCAACGTCACCTTCAGGAAGGGCATGACGCCAAAAGCGCCACTGACATTGTCCCAAGAAGAGAAGGGTTTACACCTGCTTCATCACCGTGGCGCGAAATAGAGAGACGGCCTGCACCACCAACCACACCACCATGGTACTGCTGGTGGGCCGCCGCACGGCTGCAGCCAACAACACCTCCGGTGTTGAGAAAACAGACCGCACAGCAAACCGCCGTCGGCCGTGCCACCGCGGCACCACCGACACATTGCTGCATGAGAAGACGGCTCGGAACAACGAGTTACACCACCATGGCATCCCTGGTGCACCGTCATCTATTACGCACATATAACACCAGAGTTATCTTTTATGTACAGTAGTTTTGTTAGTCAGAAAATAAATAACTCCCTCCATTTGTTTCCATAAGACGACGCACGCGTATATATAGATTAAGATTTAAACTTTTCAATCTCCTACCAATGATTTAACCGAAAATTTTTATCTTTTAATTTATAATGATTAGATTTATAATTAAAAGTATCTTCAGTGATTATAAGTTTATAATCATAAATATTATAAT
>OAMR01000241.1:681836-734522 GCA_900205405.1 Echinochloa crus-galli
AAAAAATATATATTTACAGCTAAATCATGTTGTTTCTAATTAATCTAAATCTCTACAAAGACATATCTGAATGTGCATGACACTGAAATCAGAGAAGCCACGTGTAACGAAGAACCAGAACCCATGTTTTAAGCAACATTTTGCATATCTGCGAATTGAATCTCAATCCTAAGAAAGCAAGTTCAGGAAAGCTCACTTGAATAATGGATCTGAGATATTGCACCCATGACAGAGCACAAATGATTGATGTAATTACTAACCCTGAAGTGGGCCAATATATGTCGAATCTCTCTCACTTGCAAGGAACATCATCCATCAGTAATCCAGTAACAAATCCTCCGTAGGAGACACGGATGGGCAGAACCTACTTACCTCGAGCCGCAGAAGATTCCCTAGTAAAGGAGAAGCGGTGGTCGGGGCGCATGGTGAGCTTACTGTGCACGAAGAGCAGCAGCGCCTGCCTGACCGGGGACCGGGCGTCCCCGCCCCCCGCGGGCTGCGGCGGTGGCGACACGATGAAGGCGGAGCCGGAGCCGGAGGACAGCGCGGAGGCAGCGGCAGACTTCATCTCGGCGAGCGGCTCGAGGTCGACCGTCGACGTTGACATCAACGCAGAAGAGGATGTCCTCCGCAGGGAGGCGGAACGGCAGCAGCGAGTAGCGCGGCGGCGCCCCCGCGGCCTGATCTGATGGCAAGATGGAGGGAAGGGCATGCGGCGGCGGCTGGGGTTTCGGGTGCCCGAGTCACCGCGCCGGGGCGAGAGCAAAGAGGGAGGGAGACAGTGGCTGCCGTCGCCACGCGCGCGCCGCACCTTGGCCATCCCGCCGGGCCGCCCCGCGGCGAGGGGGAGGCGGAGGGGGCGCGGGCGGCGGCGGCGAGGCGGAGGGGGCGGTCGCCCAGGGAGGCGGAGCGGGGGCGGAGTGGGGGCGGAGGGAGGAGGCAGGTGCGGTCGTGCGGAGGGGCCCGGTCAGGACTGCGGGTTGATTCCGCCAAAGTGAAGGGGCTTTTTTGCAAAAGTGCCCCGCGAAACGCGGGCGTGCGAGAACGCTTGTACGGCAGGCTTCTCGTGCGAGCAGGAGGCACTGGGTTTTAAGAACTCCGATAATTGGCCCAAGAATCCCACTGTTTAATAGAAGTGGAGAGACACATCACATCTACTCCCTCCATTTTAAGATATAAGTCGTTTAAGTTTTGCACAAAGTCAAATTTCTCTAACTTAGAAAAAAATGCACAAACATCTATAACATCAAACTTCTTATTGTCGTATTTATTTGGTATTGTAGATATTAATAATATAATTTTGTATAAACTTTTAAAATTCCAGAAGTTTAACTTAATTAGCATAAAACTAAAATAACCTACATTTTTTTTAACATTGGAAGGATCTCGCTTCGTACACCCCTAAACTGTTCTTTCTCCGGTCCTCTCTACTATTTTTTTTACGAAATACAATACAAACAAGGACTATGTCATGTCCAGATTTTCCTGATTTGCTCAAACAATCACCATCACTCATTGCAAAAAAAAAAAGCTCATGATAAGAGTACTAATCATCTAAAGTAGCTAGCTATATTGCGCGCGCACACTCAGCAAATAACAAATGGCACAATTAATTAGAACATAACAACTGGATTTATCATACCCTTTTATTATAAAAATGCTTATTTTTAGCGCATGCATAACCCACCTGATCCAGTTCATCTTTGTATCGTATTGCTTATTATTTCCGTGTAATTAATATAACTGTGCATACTTAGACTTAGCTTGCTATAGTTTACCATTTACTTGATCCGTACTCTCCATAAGGAGAAATATTTATTACTAGTAAATATATTATTCATTATTACTAGTTGTGTATAAATTAAGTGAGATTATTAAAATCAATATATGCAAGAACCTGATCTACGGTCTACGCATCTAAGGAAGGGAAACATTTTGCTGAAAAGGGTGATACGTACATAACATTATAGTTGACCAAGAGACAGAAAACACACGCTAATAATGGAACGGATGACCAATATGATCGGTATGCTGACCAGAGAAAACGCATATGCTGCGCGAGTGGTTGGCCTGCTTCTTCTTCTCGATCTGTAATAAGAGAGTCAGCAGTCGTCATTCTCGTCCTCGGCTGACCACATGCATGCACACTAGCTAGCTACCCATTTCGTTATATACTCCATGCATGACGACGTAAAGCAAGCTAAAGCTATATAAACGACTCGATCTCATCTTCAAGCAAGCTAAAGCTACGCATATATGATGTGCATATGGTTCAATGATTAAGACCAGGACTTGGTCGATGAGTTGAAAACCTTTTGAGAGAGTGCCTATATAAACGCACAGCTGCCCCTTAGCTTGCCAACACCAACTCGATCATCACACAGGCTAGCTGTGTAAACAGTAAGCACTAAGCAGTGCTTGTACACAGGCTGAATTAATAGAGCTAGCCTATATTATTTAACCTAGCTAGGCGCGCGTAAGTTTATAGAGAGATCGATCATATACTGTTGATCTATCGATCGATCGATCATGGGGTACGAGGTGGCCATGAAGGCTCTTGTCCTCAGCCTTGTGGCGGTCGCCGTCGCCGGCGGCATCCGGCCGAGCAAGCTCGTGCCGCAGGTGCCGGCGATCTACGTGTTCGGCGACTCGACGCTCGACGTCGGCAACAACAACTACCTGCCGGGGAAAAACGTCCCCAGGGCTGACAAGCCATACTACGGCGTCGACATGCCGGGATCCGGCAAGCCTACCGGAAGGTTCAGCAACGGTTACAACACCGCCGACTTCGTTGGTATGTATATGTTGACACCATATATACAAGATTATTATGTGCATATATATGTTCTTGTATGCAACTTAACTAGCTAGTATGTGTATGTACGCATGCAGCAAAGACTCTGGGATTCGACAAGAGCCCTCTGGCTTATCTTGTGCTCAAAGCACGCAACTATCTGATCCCGAGCGCAATCACTAGAGGAGTAAGCTACGCATCGGCAGGAGCTGGGATTCTGGACTCCACTGTAAGTCTCACCCACTCAATTCACATTCTCTCCATATATCTCGATCTACGCCCGATCCTGATCCTGAAAAATCCATTCCTTCTGTTATAATCAACGTATCTCAATTCTTACTCCACTAGGGACACTGTTATATTTTGAGCTGAGCCTACAATATAGGGGTCGGTGAAATACTGAAATAATCCTTCAGCTGACATCGTGCATGGCGTGGCGTGGTCCTAATTGAAACAATCATCAACATAGAAAACTAACGGTTTATCTATAAGATTGACAACCTTATGCACAAGCAAGCACTCTTTCAATGCAGTTTTGTTGCTGATGATGATCTTTTTCTCTTTTATAAGACACATATATATATGTACCGTACGCAATAATCCAAGAGTCAACTTATAGTGCCCTTTTAATCATTCAAACCAATATTTGCTTACTCAAAAATTGCAAATAGTACCATAAATTCGGTATTACTGAACACTATATAATATACATTATATTAACTGTCACAGAGTGAGTCAGAGAACTCACCAGGTCAAGCCGCCGCTTCTTAAGATATATATTAGGTGAATGTAATCAACCACGCACAGCAGAAAACAAATGGGCATGCATACACATCATATACATCATCAACACCTATAGACCCTACGTCACTGATACATACTATTACAACGTTACTAAGTATTACGTACGGTTAATTTGAGCTGCAACAACCATGCATGTGCAGAACGCTGGAAACAACATCCCGCTGTCGCAGCAGGTGCGGCTGTTCGAATCGACCAAGGCCGAGATGGAGGCCAAGGTGGGCCCGCGCGTGGTGAGCGACCTGCTCGCCAGGTCCTTCTTCCTCCTGGGCGCCGGCAGCAACGACTTCTTCGCCTTCGCGACGGCAATGGCGAAGCAGAACAAGACGGCCACGCAGAGCGACGTCGCCGCCTTGTACGGCAGCCTCCTCTCCAACTACTCCGCCACCATCACGGTATGTGTGCTCCTCAACACTTCCATCTTCTTCTTTTTTCATCAAAAGAAAACAAACTTCCATTTTAATTTCTTCTCAATTTTCTCGCTTTCATTTGAATCTGCTATACCCTTTTCGCTATCTAGTTGATTTTATCGGAAAGTCTAAGCTATATGTATATAAGCACAATATAGTATTTGCCATGCATATATGTATCTTGTTTGTTAATTTAACATATATTAGTAGAACGTATGTATGACATCATAACACACATCAGCCTACCTAATGCAAGTGATATGATGATGCATCTTCTCGATCTCCAGTGATGCATATACAGCCTACCCAAGGTGGTCATCAAGCTGCTGAGATTCACAATATAATGCATATATTGAAGCATAGGACGAGTGGACGACGACGTTATATGTTATGACCTTTCTTCCTATGTGCACGTATACTAGTAGGCTACGGCTTGTAGCTGTACCTGTCCTTGACACCTGGCTTGATGAAATGGCTAAGTACTGATTATATGTCCTGACGTTAACTTAAGTTCACAAAAAAAAATATCCACATCTTATTATATTGCACGTACTGATAGTAATATGTCGTCCATATGTAGACCGTACAATCTTTACATTACCTGTACACATGCATGACATGGTTGGCATGCATATTTTATAGATGATGATCGACATGCATGGTTTTGACATAAATATACTATAGGAGTTGTACAAGTTGGGGGCGAGGAAGTTTGGCATCATCAACGTGGGGCCGGTGGGCTGCGTGCCCAAGGTGCGCGTGCTCAACGCCACCGGCGCGTGCGCCGACGCCATGAACCAGCTCGCCGCCGGCTTCGACGCCCAGCTCAAGTCACTGCTCGCCGGCCTCGCCGCCAAGCAGCTGCCGGGCATGGCCTACTCCGTCGCCGACTCCTTCGGCCTCACGCAGGCCACCTTCGCCAACCCGCTCGCACTCGGTAAGAAGATGATAGCTGGCTATATATTAGATCGAGATTTAATTGATGGTGACATGAAATTAGTGAGGTAATAATCATAATCTTGTACTGTATTCCTGATGATGATTGTAGGGTTCGTGAGCTCGGACAGCGCGTGCTGCGGGAGCGGGCGGCTGGGTGCGCAGGGAGACTGCACGCCCACGGCCATGCTCTGCCCCGACCGCGATAGCTACCTCTTCTGGGACTCGGTGCACCCGTCGCAGCGCTCCGCCATGCTGGGCGCCAAGGCCTACTACGACGGCCCGGCCCAGTACACCACGCCCATCACCTTCAAGCAGTTAGCCACCATCAGGAGTTGATCGATCATATGTGCGGTGTGATTATTCAAGTAGCGATTGTGTTTTCATGTACGTACTGATGTACGTGCTAGCTTCATTTGTTTTATTCAGTTCGTCCCACAAGGAGCAGAGTATAATAAACAGGCCGGGCGGTCTTGAATTAGCAATAATAATGCATACTGCTAGCCGTTTTGCAATTTTGATGAACATTATTGATCCATCGATGCTTCGTAAGCAGGGAATTCTTTAGGAAACGCCCAGATGCAAGTTCTGACCGATTCTTTTTTTTCTTCTCTCATCATTTTTTAGATAACGGAACCATGTTCCGGCCTCAACAATTCAAGAATTGTCATCATGTGAACCAAACCAGCTGGCGGATAGGCACACATTGTAGCATACAGTACTCTATGCCTCGGTTGACCAGGGAATTCTTTAGAATAATAAGACGTGCACCATATGCGTGCGCTCCACCCTCAGTGAGACATAGGATCATATATCTATCAAATAAAGTTTACTCTCAAAATTTCATTATGCCGAGTCACGTGACCATCCCACGTTTACATGTGAAACACGTAGAAGACATCGCTACGTGATGACTTCAGCTGATGAACAGTACACCAGCATGTATGCTAACTAAACATGCTGGCCTAGTTGTAAACATATTTAAATAATTTTATATTTCTGCTGGTATAGTATTTTACCGACATGTTTTATCGCGTCGGTATAATTTTCCTCCAATTAGACTAGACCTTGAAGTCAACGCATGCGTGAAGTTGATATGCCGGTTGCACGCAGTCTTTTGCCCTCTCAATGCAAGATATGCAAGGTTGTGTAATCTAGAAGCGGCCTGCGAAGTTGAAACCCTTCGTCTATACAAATTAAAGGCTCGTGCCATATAGTTATAGGTGTGTACTCTCTGACCTCGTTCTCGTTCTCTTTCACCTAGTCTATCTGCTCTTGATTTATATACAGTACGCTCGATCTCGCTAAAGTTTCTTGGGCGCTACTCCATCCATCCCCTCCGGTCAAAGATGGTTATCGCTTAATTAGTTAAACATCAGTTTTAAACTTGAGAAACTTCAGGGAAAAAAGCATGCATGAGAAACTTCAGTTCATGGTCAACGGAAAGGTTGCGATGCAGATAAATGACGATACGCGCGCTTCCTCCGATACTGCTACCACACACTAATATATATTGTTAGCCAGCAGCAGTATGCAGCAGCAGCAGCAGATCAGTCTGCTCATATAAGCATATAGATCGAGGCGCTGTAAATAATCAGGTAGTATAGAGCGGCAGATCGACAGGCCACACTGCACGGCCATGCGGTGCTACCAAGCCATCAACGGTGTCGGTGTCGTCGTCGTAACAGTTGCGATGATGATGACCCAGCTCGCGATCGCCGTCGCCGGCAGCGTCCGCCCGCCGACCACGGCAGTGCCGGCGATGTACGTGCTCGGGGACTCGATCCTGGACGTCGGCAACAACAACTACCTGCCGGGGGCGGACGTCCCAAGGGCCAACATGCCCTACTACGGCATGGACTTCCCCGGCGGCGGGAGACCCACCGGAAGGTTCAGCAATGGCTACAACGTCGCCGACTACATAGGTATATATATGCTAATTAATAGCTTGCACACATATATGTCGATCACGATGCTCTCTGGATGCATTATTGTTGGGAGCCAGCAATCAGCATGCAGCAGGCTGATGAATATGGAGTGCAGCCAAGGCTATGGGATTCGAGAGGAGCCCGCCGGCGTACCTGTCGCTCACGCCGCGCTCCAGCCGGCTCATCGTCAGGGGGCTCGGAGGAGTGAACTATGCTTCTGGAGGAGCTGGGATTCTGGACTCCACTGTAAGTACGTGATCGATCGATGGATCGTGCGTGTCGTGTCTTTACGAGTCGATCTTGTGCATGCAACGTAGAGTAGTTCAGAACTTCAGATCACAGATCACACCGCGTTTGGGGAAAAAGATTACATATACGAGAAAAACTAGGAAAACGAAAGCCATATAAGCAAGTGATTTCGTGCACTCATATCCTTCAATTCCATGCGCGTGATCCAGAAATCTTTCTAGTCAAACGCACGCAGTTGCTGTATCTGGGATGCATGTGTGAACTGGCCTGAAGGAACTGATCGAGATAAGATAGCGATACTTACCCGGTGACTTTGACCTGATGGATTGCAGCTCGAGCACGAAAACTAGAGCATATACTAGTTACCCGTCGACAGATATTTCTTTGAAACTCCTCTTAAATATCAAGCGTCTGAAATTTATAAGGATTTCGAGCGACAGCGGCCTGAAAAATAATGACGGTACTTGCCGGCCGGAGGGATTAGGGGTTTTGCAGCTTTGGGCCGCTAGGGTTGGGTGTGTGCTGTCCAAATTAGAAAGGAAAATAATGGGAAACTATACTGGCCAGAAAACCGGGGTTGGGTGGAGTGGCAAGCAGGATATTGCAACAACTTAAGGTCAAAATATGTTCAGTCTAAGCTTTCCTCTTCACAAAGAATAAGTCTGCATACGCATAGAATATCTCTTTTCGTTCTTGTTTTATGTAAAAGTTAATAACCAAAAGTGTTATGCTTTGTTGAGATGGCTAGAAATCTATTTAAACAATGAAGATGGCCCTAATTCCACAATACTGGAACACATAGCTACAACAATAAGATGGGATTGATTCCGTTATTAGACTAGAAAACATGAGTTATAACAGGTCGGGTATTACATTCTCCAATCTTTCCGGCCCTTTATCATCGAGTTATCATGCTCTGATACATATCTATGTCATTCTAGTTATATCTAAAATATAGTTACAAGTCATTTCCTTACATGTAACGAGCTTGACATACAATCTATTTTATGCTTTCTTCTTTTCACGATGATTAATCAGGGTCTTCCTTTAACGCTAACGATTACAATAAGTCGTTTGAAATTATTTAGATAAATAGGATTACGGTAATGCTTCAATTAGAACGTTCGACGCATCGGACGTCCCCACCAGCTCCTTGTTATTTATTACAGCACAGCTGTTGCTCCACTCATTCCGCTCCCCCAACCATTTTTCTATTCGCGAGAGGCCGCTGCTGCTCCATTCCTTTTCGTACGCGTCGCCGCCGCTGGGTCGGCCCTCTGCGCTCGTCGCCGACGCCGTCTCCCATGGCCCCTCCTCCGCGTCTGCCATCGCCTTCTCGCTCCTCCGCGCGACGCTGTCGCCTCCACGCCGCACGTCCGCGGCTACCGCGCGCCGCCCATCTCCTCCGCGACTGCGGCCGCCACGGAGAGGAGAGGGAGTGGCAGCGGGCGCGTCCGCGGGAGGGCCGGGCTGAGCAAGGCGGTCACGCTCGCGTTCGCGGGAGGGGCCGACCCGAGCAAGGCGTCACTGCTCCCATCCACGGGAGGGCCGGAGAGAGCAACACGGCGCCGCTTCCGTCCGTGGGAGGGCCGGGCCGAGCAAGGCGGCGATGATCTCGTCCGCGGTCCACGGCCCATGGTTAATCAGGGTGACGAGACGACGATCAGGCATACAAATCTTTTAGATAAAACACACGAAGCAGTTCCGATTCTAACATGCTTGGCGATCGAATACGTACTCGTATCGTATCAGTTGAGGGCTTCAACCGTGTGGCACAGGAGGAGGGCGAGAGCGTCCAGGATAAGACCTGTAATTAACATTAACGGCGTCGCGGCGTTCTACTCGAGCCTCATCTCCAACTATTCAGCCATCATCACGGTAACACCATTTCCTTTCTTGATTTGCAGCAAATTTACTAGTAACAAATTACGTACTAGTACGTTGTATAGGAGTTGTACGGGATGGGCGCGAGGAAGTTCGGCGTGATCAACGTCGGGCAGGTCGGGTGCGCGCCGCTAATCCGGGCGGCGCTGCAGAGCCCCACGGGCGCGTGCTCCGACGCCATGAACGCGCTCGCCGCCGGCTTCGACGCCGCGCTCAGGTCCCTCATGGCGCGCCTCGACCAGCGCCTGCACGGCCTCGCCTACTCCCTGGGCTACCTGTTCTGGGACTACGGCCATCCCACCCAGCGGGTCGCCGAGCTCATCGCGTCGGCCTTCTACGATGGCCCGGCTCAGTTCACCGCGCCGGTCAACTTGAAGCAGCTCGTCAGGCTGTCAGGGTCGTGATCGGCGCCAAACGGAGACGACCAGTACTAATAAGTCTCCATTTGGCGCCACATAATAATAAATAAATTAATAAGTCATTGTGTGTGTTGTGCTGTGTACTTGTGTTTGTGTATGACTGCATGAGTGTATCTCGTATAGTATTCTTTAAAAATTGAGGACACGTTTCACAGTCCAATACTGATGTATTGTTAATTCTTATAGTTCATAACTTACTTATATAATGCGGCTGCACTGCACCTACAATATAACTAGCCATCAGCAGATAGCTCAGATGCACCACTAGCAGTCTACTACTGCGGTACTGCATATATTACCTAGGAGTTCAGAACCATAGGCCAGAGCAAGCAACCATGGAGTGCCACCAGCAAGCCATGAGCAGAGTTGGTCTCGTTATCCTTGGGATGATGGTGACGACGATGCCCACCGCCGGCCAGTCGGCGACGGCCGGCGTCGACGGCAACGCCCGGCCGGCGGCCACGGTGCCGGCGATGTACGTGTTCGGGGACTCGACGATGGACGTCGGCAACAACAACTACCTGCCGGGGGACTTCCCCCGGGCCGACAAGCCCTTGTACGGCGTCGACTTCCCCGGCGGCGGGAGGCCCACCGGACGCTGGAGCAACGGCTACAACATCGCCGATTTCGTAGGTATGCTTGCTTCAATCACGTTATACCACTGGGGGCGCGCCATGGCTGACGACCGGATGGAGAATGGATTGATGGGTGGGGGGTGAATAATGTATGCAGCGAAGTGTATGGGATTCAGGAGGAGCCCTCCGGCATATCTGTCGCTCACACGGCGGAGCAGCAGAAGCCGCCGTCGTCTGATCCTCAAAGGAGTGAGCTATGCTTCTGCAGGATCCGGGATTCTGGACTCCACAGTAAGTGATCGATCGATCTCATATCGTTAACTTTCAGAATACAACGTTAGTTGCCAACAGTTAATTTGTTTGCTAATCTGCAAATGGACTAGCTGTACCTGTACACATATTGTAGCTAGGGACTACACGCATTTACAGCATGAGATGCTGACTGATCGATGGTGATCTGGCAATATGTGTGCCCTGGATTGAAACTGAATGAAAATGAATGATGGTCCGGCATTTCTGCTGGCTTTTTTGACATAGATGATCTTTCTGCTGACTTTCGGGCACGGTTGCTCGCTCGAGCGAGTCAAATTAATTAATAACTAGCTTGGAATCCATGGTATGACTTCCAATTTTCCACATATACGCATTTGTTTAAGTGGTTAGGTAAGAAAACAAGCTACCACGCACATGACACACACATGACTAGCTAGGCGCGTCTTAATCTCAGGGGATAGCAGCTAGGTGAAATGTATAGTTAACAGCAGCGTCGATGAGTACACATGTGACATCTATATTGTTGGGATAAATGGCAGTACCAATACACCAATTAATCCCTCGTATTGTGATGAACAATGATGATAACATCTTCCAACAGATATGCAGCGAAATAATATAAATCACTTGCACAAGACATAAAGATTTAACGTGGGAAAACCTCCTCAATGTGAGGAGTAAAAACCCACCGGGCCAAACGGTCCACTCCAATCTTCCACTATAATATTACAAGTGGTATTACAAGCAAGGAGTCTTCTCTAGGACCTCTAGAGGATCACACCAGCAGCAACACATTCACCATGATGCAACTTGTCATCAACAACAACAACAACTTCTAACAAGAGGTATGACAATTGTCAAACAGAGAAATCACAGATTCTGTCCCCTTCGGTAATCAGTTCATATCTAACAAACCACAGCTCCTCTGTGCACAAATTTTGGTAGGCAGGTAGATCTACGATTTCCCAGACTACTGACAAAATTTTAACTCAATCGGACACCGTTTGACCACCCAAATAAATCTTCTACCAAAACTGCTCTATCCTGAAACTGCAGTCACCCGAACTGACGAAACCTCTATCAAATCTGATGCTTTACTCAACCAATCCCCAGACCAACTGCCCAGATTGAAGTACTCTAAGTGTGGAATGAGCTCACCAAGTTTAGCGCAAATCCAAGCACTTGAGCCTCCAATCGCTGATTTAAAGCAGATCGGTTCACGGCCACCAAATCTGGGCAGATCTCTTTCTCCTTCTCTCAAGTTGTGTTGTGTGTGTTCTGCTCCTCACTCTCACAAGTGAAGTCCTCTACAGGGCTGAGAGGAGGCTAGGGTTTTCTTGTGCCTTCTCACTCCATCTTGAAGTGATCTCAACCATTGATCAAGGCACCCAATCAACGGTGCACAAGCGCTGGGCTTGTGGGCTGTTTTCTTCAAGTTGCTGGGCTCCAAATCATCCTCTATACGGAGGGATAACCCAACATATATAACGCATGTGCTTGGATTTGACCTGGGCAAAGCAAGACTCCAAATCCCGCCGAGATATGAACACAGAACACGCCTAGCTACGCGCATGATCGATACGCCTAATGTTCGACATGCATATGTGCATGCAGTACGCCGGGAAGTACATCCCGCTATCGCAGCAGGTACGCTACTTGGGCGCGACCAAGAATGAGATGGTGGCCACACTGGGCGCCTGCGCTGCTAACGAGCTCCTGTCCAAGTCCCTGTTCCTCATCAGCACCGGCAACAACGACCTTGCCCTGTTCGCCGCCGCCGCGCAAGCGAACACATCATCATTGGCGGCGGCCCAGCTGCGGCAGAGCGACGTCGTCGCCGCTTACTACTCTAGCCTCATCTCCAACTACTCAGCCGCCATCAAGGTAGTTAATAGCTGCAAGCTGCTGCACTCAGCAAAAACTTCCAAGTTTTTTCAGCAAAACTGTTTAATTTGCATATGTGTATATATAGGAGTTGTACGGGATGGGCGCGAGGAGGTTCGGCATCGTCAGCGTGGGGCTCATCGGCTGCACGCCGTCGGCGAGGGTGCAGTCGCCGTCCGGCGCGTGCGCCGCCGCCGCCAACGCGCTCGCCGGCGGCTTCAACGACGCGCTCAGGTCTCTCCTGGCGAGGCTCCAGCGTCGCCTGCGCGGGCTCAGCTACTCCATGGGCGACCTCTACGGCTTTATGCGGGAGGCCATAGCCCATCCACGGGCAGCTGGGCTGTGGAACGTGGACAGCGCCTGCTGCGGCGGCGGCGGGCGGATGGGGGCCCAGAGCGGCTGCCGGCCCAACTCGACGCTGTGCGTGGACCGCGGCCGCTACCTGTTCTGGGACTCGGGGGGCCATCCCACCCAGCGGGCCGCAAGGCTCATCGCGTCGGCCTTCTGCGATGGACCGGCCCAGTTTGCCGCGCCGGTGAACTTGAAGCAGCGGGTTCGGGTCCCCGGGCCGGCAACAACCAACGGAAAAGGGAGGGGGGCCTGCGGCCTTCCTCGTCCTTAGAGAACACTGTTTTAGCCTGCGTTGCGTTACGGCCTGATGTGAAATGGTAAGGCTATCTCCAACGGATAACCCAAGGGAGACCCAAACCCAAAATGGGTCTCCGATGGTACTATTTCAGTCTCCAACAAAGTACCCATACCCAAACTCAAAATATGTTTTCAGGAGAGAGGACCTAATTCTGGGTATCCTCTCTCTTCGTGACCCATTCGCAGAAAGGATTCTCTTTTGGGTCTTCTGTTGGAGAAATAAGTTTATGGGTCACGGATGGCAACCTAAAGTGGCAAATGAGTCTATAATTTGGGTCTCCATTGTTGGAGACAGTCTAAAGTTGGTAATTTACTCTCTACCGTTGGATGGTTAGACGAGTTGATTCCTTATGTGTACCTAGTAGTTGCTCGTCCCGCCGCAGACGATCAATTTTTTTAATAAAGCAGATGATCAATTTAGTTGGTGGAAAATACCTACGTGGCAGGAGGAGGAGGAGGAGGAGGTATATCTAGTCCTCCTCCTTATCCGGAAGCAAGGGATAATCTCCTCCTCTCCTCTCCATCAAGTTGTTTGTGCACGTGTACAGTAGCTGCTTTGTTGTCGCCTCGTCATCAGGGTCGCGGCGCCTGCGCAGATTATCCGTCCGCCGCTTCCCGCCCATACGCCTCTGCTCCCCCTGGCCGGGCCCACACGATGCCCAGTCTGTCAGTCCTCATCCTCTCGAGCAACGTCTATCTCTGCAACTGCAAATGACCAACCGTGCGCCGTCTAACCTAATCTAATCCATTTTGTCAAATTACAAGCCGGCACGGAAATTCGTTTGATTTGATTGCTGGAGAAACTCCGTCCACCGATCGACCTGTGCAAGGACGGCAGGTGGCGAGGGAGGGGTTAGCAGAGCAGCAGCTGGTCGAAACCACCTTGCAAATAGATCCATCCCCAACCAAATAACCACCGATAGCGATCGAATAAATAAATAAAACCGGCTGATCATACAAGGAAGGCGAAGGCTTCAGCAGCAGCAGAAGAAGAAACGTGATTTTTCAGATGCAATCACATGATGTAAGCGGCGGAGGAAAACAAGAAATACAACCGTGCCTGGCTGGTTCAGAAGCAAACGTATACGCCAATTACTGTACGTGCTCCTCCTCCTATATAACAGATGATGGATTAAAACTTGGGAGTCTTGGACGAGATCCCATGCCAATCACGCGACGCTACTGCTACTGTACTAGATAGCGGTTGTTCTTTGTTGTCTTGCTCTTGCTCCTGTCTGTCATCCTGCGCGCCGCTGTGTGCTTTGCAAGAGGAGGTGGAGGAAGAACCGAAGAAGAAAGCACTCATCGATCACTCGGGCGATCGAGCAATGGCGACCCATCAGGCCCGCGTCTCCATCCCGGCCGCCGCGCCCCTCCTCGCCCACCCCAGGTACGTCGTCGTCGGTGCACCTCCATCTTCCTTCCTTCCTTCCGTTGCAGCCATAGCTAGCTAGCTTCAATGCAGAGGCTCGCTCCTCTCTCTCTCTCTCTGATGCTCGATTCACACACGTACAGGCTGCTGCGGCTTGGTGGTGCTGGTGGCGGCGGCGCCGCGCGACCTCCTCCGCATCGGTCCGCGGCCGCCAAGATGAAGACGACGACGCCCCGCCTCGTCGTCAGCGTCGCAGGGTACGGCGGCGTCGACGGGGCCGAGGAGTTGCGCTACACCGACGCCGAGGCGGCGCCGGCGGCGTCGGTGCCGCGGTCCGTGCCGGTGCGCGTCGCCTACGAGCTGCAGCAGGCCGGCCACCGCTACCTCGACGTCAGGTACGTACTCACAACCACACACGCCTCCATCCCACTGGGTTGCACCAAACCGGTGAACACACTGAGACTGAGCACCATCTGGCGTCTCCACGTCCACCGCGGACAATTATTAGCACCACCAAAATTTCAAGTTTTCTCCAGTCACAGCTCCTACCCAACTCCTGCTGAATGAATGGGTCATGGGATTTGGCCACGCTGCGTCGCCATTTTGGCGAATTCTCTGTTGTTCACTTGTTTGTAGCTCCCTATAAATATATCAAAATTCAGACAAACATTGAACTCAAACTGAACCAGCAACAGCAGCTGAACTTTCTTTGTTTGCCGGTTTCTGCAGAACCGAGGGTGAGTTCAGCGCCGGGCATCCCCAAGGAGCTGTGAATATCCCCTACATGAACAAGACCGGCTCAGGTAATTAATTAACACCAATCCCCCACAACGACACATTGTCCTAGTCGCCGCCCCTTGTTTTGCCTTGTCTTGTAGTGCCACCTATTTTGGTGTTGAGCATGTGACACTGTGACAGTAGTTATCATCTCCATGAGCTGTCGGGGTTATTTCTCAAAGCTAGCAACTTTTCAAAAACCAAAGCTAGCTGTCGGCGTTATTATTGCTACTGAATACTGATAAATTTGTGCATGAACATCTGGCACTTGAAGGGATGACGAAAAACACGCACTTTGTTGAGCAAGTGTCAAGGATCTTTGGCAAGGATGATGAGATCATCGTTGTACGTCTACTAAACACACCATGCTGTCAAATATTTATGTTCTTTTCGGTTGCTTTATTTCTTGTTATATTTCTGAAACTTTCACGTCTTATTTCCAGGGATGCCAAATTGGCAAGAGATCTCTTATGGCAGCAACTGAACTCTGCTCCGCTGTAAGAATTATCACCTCGTGGTCTCTATTATACCAACAGCAGGCTAGTGGATTCCTGTGGTTTATGCTAATTGCCCCCATGGCCCCTTGTAACCATTTTCAGGGTTTCACCGCTGTGACCGACATCGCTGGTGGATTTTCTTCTTGGAAGGAGAATGAATTGCCTATCACCCAGTGATCTGAAGCTTGCCAGCTTCCTCTTAATGAAATACGTGCTAAGGCACGTTCGCTAAAAAAATCTGAAGCTTGCCAGCATTATACTCTGAGGCCCAACATCCTGTCAAGGCAGCCTAGCTCAACGATTGTACATAATGTTCTTCCCAGCTTTCAGAGTAATGCTACTGAATAAATGGAGTCCGCAAAGCAGAATAGTAGCAGAACTGATTGGGGTTGATGCTTCGTCAAATGTACTTTCTTGGATGTTGCATTTTCACTTTCAGCCATTTTTTTTAGCAGACTCTCTAATGCGAACGTAGCACATAAATATAAAAGGTAAACCTGAGCAGTATTGTATATAAATGCCAAAACAAGTTCAGAATACAAATGTCAAATTGCCGTACAAAAGTTCTTCAAAACATCATGCCCGATTGTCAATAAAAAGAGAGAAAAATGACGTCAATGAATATGTATGGATAGTAGGTATGATAGGTGGACCCATGCCGCAAACCAATGGCTATGATAGGTAAAGCCCCACGCTACGAGTGAAGAAGAATATGAGTAGTATCAAGTCTCTTGTTCTTTATAGGAGAGATAGAAGAAAAAAGCTCCATCAAAACTAAAGCCAAATTTTAAGCAAACAGGATAATGGAATCACATGTCAACCTCTTTGACCAACGCCAACACATCCAGAGAAAGGATATGTTGATGTGAAACGTTCCAAAATGTGAGTCGAAGTCGATCATCGTTGTTAAATAAAGTGAAGTTCCAGAAACACAAGGAAGGTCCCATAGGATTTATATTTTTTAATAAACATCGTATTGGATCTGTCTCCTTCAAAATATACTAGTACTAAGGAAGATTCTAACGTTTAAGCGGGATCGAGGAGACCGGAAGATATTCGAGCTTGTGATAGCATAATGGATGGAATCACAAATTCATAGTGCGGAACAAAGATTAATGAAGAAGGATTATAAACTTTGAGCAAACATTTTTTTTAAAATTATTAAGCTTTAAGAAGGAAGTTCAGGGTATAGTGACTGAGCAAACATTATAAAAATGGAGTCCCAAATATATATGGTTCAAACATCTGAGTTAGTGCCCCCTTGTTGTGCAAACAAAATATAAAAAGGGCACAGCGGAGGAGGAAACGGACGGGGCCATTTGAAAACTGAGAAACGCGTCGTGCCTTCGCAGTCTGCGCTGTCGAAGAGAGAGAGAGAGAGAGAGAGAGAGAGAGAGAGAGAGAGAGAGAGAGAGAGAGAGAGAGAGAGAGAGAGAGAGAGAGAGAGAGAGAGAGAGAGAGAGAGAGAGAGAGAGAGAGAGAGAGAGAGAGAGAGAGAGAGAGCAATGGCGGCGGCCTTGGCCCTCCGAGCCCTTGCCCGGTGGGTACCCTGCCCCTGCCTTCTCCGATCCATCCGATTCCCAATTCCCATGTGTTCCTGTACGTGAATGTCCCTGTATCCGCAGGACCCGGCGCAGCGCTGCGGCAGGGCTTCCTCTTCTTCGATTCGACGCCACGGCGATCGCCAAGAACACGCCCGGCGGCTCCCTTATTAACATCAGGTGCGTGGCGTCGTCATTCTCTTTCTTGCGGAATCCTATCACGCGCTGCATCCTGCATGGTACTAGCTTCTTGATCTTTAGGGGAGCGAGTGCTATATGATGATGCCTGCGTATTTCGCATCTACGCGATTGGAATCTGAATTTTCATCTGCAACCCTCTTGAGTATCCGACGCGATCGACACCCTTATGCGCCATCTCTGTTGAGATCGAGATTCTTCGACGGATTTATGGTTCAGAGTTAGAGATTGAAGAAGGACACCTATGGACTTTGGCGGGAGCAAAGTTCATGGCTGCACTTGGTTGGCCAGAACCGGCAACGGTTGGCCGGGGACAGAGTACCTCCTAGTCTCTTCCTCCTTGGTTGTCAATTTAGCCGTATAGTCTCTTAATGTAATTCGTGGTGTGTGCGTGCGCCTTTGGCCCGCGTTGTAAACGAACAATCATTGCTTTTCTTCTTAATACAAAAATACGCAGCTCTCCTGCGTATTCTCGAAAAAAAAAGAGTTAGAGATTGGAAATCTTGGAGTTTGGGTTCGGGATTTGTGGGGATTGCGAGGTTTAGAGTCGGGGCAGGAGCAACACACTTCGACGGGTGGAGAAAATGGGGACAGAGGTGGTGCACCGATGGGAACAGACATCAAAGGAGGACTAAAACAGATCGAGACGAAGAAGACCCACGAACCTTCTTCATCTATGTCAATAAGATGTAAAGTCAGGTGTGAGGAGACGAGTAAGATACCTAGGGCCACGGTCAGTGCCAGTGAACATTGCATACGAGCTGCAGCAAGCCGGTCACAGCTACCTTGATGTCAGGTAAGCCACTGCACGCTACCCTGATGTTCATTGTAATAATTTTCCTTCCTTGGTGTCATTTTGCCTTTCTTGTTCAATGCTTCTGCAGAACCGAATCTGAGTTCCGTGCCGGGCATCCAGAAAGAGCTGTGAATATCCCCTACATGTTCATGACCGGCTCAGGTAATGCCTTGTCCTAGTCGCTGGCTAATTTGTTCAGTCAAGTTGATCACCCCCATGAGGGTAATCAGTCCCTGTCAGTGTTGATTCTCAGAGCCAATCACGAATGATCCATTCAAGCTGAACATTAGAGTCTAGGACGTTTAAGCATACAAGTAGTCAATGATGTTGACATTGGTCTTCGGTTGGACTCACGTAATTAGCTTATCTAGATGGAGTGCATTGACAAATATCGTGTGCATTCAGAAATATAATTCCACTCGACAATCAGGATAGGCGTGATCTGGTCTTGGTGCTGCGCACGTACCAATATTTCTTTCTGATACTCGTATACAAATTGAAGGCAAAGTACCCCTTTGCATACATGAGCGCATTATGCTGTCAAGTTGCAACATTAAAAGTAATAAAGCAACAAACTCAAGCGGCGTTTTGGCTCTGCTAAGAGGCATAGATAATTTTAAATGTTTTATGATCATGGCCTAGTTACTTCTGTGATCTGGTCTCCACATGCTGATCCTAGTTTTGTAAGGTCGCCAACTAGATTGAATTCATCGTATAAATGCTGTAGACTCATCAGGACACAGCTTTATGTTAGTGGCTCCTTACTGTACACTAATGTCTCCTTTCAGGCTTTATGACACCTACTTTTCACATTTTCTTTTCCAACAAGAACTGATGAGAATGCTAAGTTCTTCACTGTTTACTGTTTGTATTGTGATTACATCCTGGTTTACATCTGAACGTTTATGTATTTGTTGCCAATCATAGGAACAACGAAAAACACACACTTCCTTGAGCAAGTGGCAAGGACCTTTAAGAAGAATGATGAGATCATCGTTGTACGTCTGCTCAAAACATCATGAGCTCAAAACAGTTCCAATCATACTTCCATTAGATTTCTGATGAAAAAAAACACGCGCGTTATTTTCAGGGATGTCAAAGTGGCAGGAGATCCCTCATGGCAGCAGCTGAGCTCTACTCTGCTGTAAACATGATCATCCAATCCTCAGTATTATGTCGCCAATCGTTTCTTGGCTTTCTGCAACTCATTGTGATTTCTCTAACCTTTTTCAGGGTTTCAAAGCTGTGACTGACATCGCCGGTGGATTCTCTTCATGGAGGGAGAAGGGACTGCCTATCAACCAGTGATGTTAGCTCACAAGCATTGCCTATACTAACAAATTGTCAAGGTTGCTCTGCTCGACATCTCATCTTTTGAATTAAGAGTGCAGAATAACATGGTGCCTGCAAAAATAGAACAGTATCACAACAGATTAAGACTTCACGTCTCATTTTCACTTCGGTGTCTCATCATCACCTTTTTGTAGCCAATGAGCAGATTGAGTGCTTGTGTAACTCATTAATGTAAAGGCAAAATGGAACCGAATCAAATTGAATCTCCATCAGCAACACTACAGCCGATTGTATGGCAGGATGCTGAGTCATTGAGTCAGATACCGAATCAAGCAGCTTTTCCAGTGAACATGTGATACCTGATGATGAAAAAGATCTTACATCAAGCATACCACACATTAAGCACCACTGTCAAGCTCGCTTGGCACTAAGCACAAAACTGTTATCGAGGAACACTATCACCATCTTGGCCATCTTCAAATGTAGAGTCTTTGCGGTTTCTTTTGTTGGTACTGCCCCTTCCTTGGGGACTCTATACTTGTGTGCTAGCCATTGTTCATCCCAGAATGGTATCTAGTAACTATGGTCCAAACCACTAATCCCATGTCTCAATTGTTGGAGATCCTTCACCTCGGAGGCAGATGGCAGGAATCCGCCACAACAACCTCCAGAGTGAAGAATACTGGTTTCTGCTCTATTGAAACGAAACGATTTTTTTTTTTTGAAACGAAGGTTTCTGCTCTATGATTGCCTTTCATTATTGGACACCACTTGGGTTTGTTTGCCTATGTGTTCTGAGCTCTGGCTACAAAATTTGCAAATGCCAGTGATTCCCAGAAAGAAATCTTAGTTGTTTGAGCATAAGCATACATTGAAGGGAAAGCTCCCTATTCTGTCAAATTAAATTTTCTAGGGCATGCAGCTTATGCCATCCCGATGAATGATTTCAAATAAAAAAACTCGACTAGGGGGAGACACGTCCCACTGATTTTTATCATGAAGCGCTTCTTTGGCATGCTCAACTGACCAGTTGCACGGTGAGAGTGTTGGCACTCTAGATTTCAAAAAATGATATGTTAGTCAGGCAAACCACACTACACAATTGCATAAACCATGGGAAGCCAACATCTTCCCAAAGAAAAATATCATCAAAGAAATGTAAATCTATCTGTACAGTGGCAAATGTACAACTCCAGCTGTGACACAAATGCAGCAGACTAGTCTATTTTTTTGAACTGAACAAGCAGATGTTGCTAGTCTATCAATGGCCCTTCCCAAATGAAAAGAAGCTGCCTCCTTTTTCCTTCTCCTTGTGGACCTTGCTAGGATCCATGTTGACCTACAGGGATGTCTCATAGATTGGTTATGTTATTCAATCGGGACATATGGGATTTTGGACATATGGATGATGAGGTTACCTCCTCAGCGATTTCATTGAGTGTTTGCAAAATTTCCGTGAAGTCTGGCCTGTTGATAGGATTTTGCTGCCAGCACTTCTCAAGTAACTGCGCGAGCTTAGGGTTTGTGCCCCTTGGGATCAGCGGTCTTAAGCCCTAGAAGGTAAACCAATCGTTTATTTAAATATAAATAGATGGCTAAATGAAGATGGAAAAATACAAAAGTATATTATTGTCTGCTGTGCTAGTCACCTTGGAACGCTTACTTAGCTTCACTACATTATCAATATTTACTGGTGACAGCTCACACTATCTATTCTCTCTTAGAAGGCATGGACACCACGGATAACTTGGTCAATTCCACGAAACAATAACAATTCTGTTGGTTTTGAAATTTCTTAATCAGTTAATCCCCATGCTCATATGGTTGTAGACTTAGATCTTGACAAACAACAAAGAGGAAAATACGCAAGGATGCAATGATAATCTTAGGATGCATTTCATGTGTCAAAGCTAAATAATAACAAAACCAACTAAAAGAAGAACTTCAGTTTGTTCCTTACCTCCTGGACAACACCAATGGCTGCTTGGAGCGGCGTTAGAAATTCATAAGGAATCTATTCAAGTAAAGATTTTCCAAAAGTGAGGACGCTAGCATTTGGTAAAAAGCTATGCCAAGGGATCAACTCTAACTAATTGAGCAGTTACCTTTCCAGTTAGCAGCTCCCACATAACAATGCCGAAGCTAAATACATCAGCCTTGGAGTCATATGGTTTGTGCTCTATAACCTACACAGAAAAATGTTGGCCATATAAGAGATCTTCCAATTTTGGATCACAGTACCATTATTGAACAAAAAGGAAGCACTGACCGTTCCTCTGTAAACAAATAGAGTCTGTTAACCATCAATTAAGAAAGATTACCTCAGGAGCCATCCAACGATATGTGCCAGTTTCCGCTGTCATAACACCTGTCTCAGCTTTGACTCGTGCAACACCAAAATCAGCAACCTTGATGAGCTGAAAGATGTCAATGGTAATCACTTTGAAGTTAAAATTTTGCAATAGAAGAGACAGGAAATAAAAAACATAACAAGCCATATTATGTAACAGTGCTGATTGATTTGGTTTTAAATGATGCTAAAATAGAAAAGGAACAAAGGATACCCAAAAGGATATAAGGAATAAATGCAATTGAATATGAATCATTGAGGCCTAACAACAAATAGACAAAAAAAATACACATTTAATCTGTTTGAGATTTGGAGAAAACTAGGTCCAAATATATGATAGTGTCTGGGTCCTATAAGATATATCTGGTTTCCATAGTTTTTCATGCTTTATATGCAAAAATAGCTGCATTAACTATATTTTGGAGTAGTCATACACTTTATATGTGACCAAAATAGAAAAAAAAAGCGTGGTCAAGAAAGGTGGGGGTGGGCAGTAACTCACACAGTTAGTGCAATGAATTAATGATACATGCAGAATATAAAGAACTGCAAACTGTTATCGCAACCAAATGCGTCTAGAACTACCAAGCACGATACTGATAGTGTATAACAAGGAAACCACATTATAAAGGAATATACATGAAGTATATGGACCATATAATGACAAAAAACTTGCCTCATGTTCATCTATAAGAAGATTGGCAGTCTTCAAATCTCGATGAATAATTCTATTTTGGTGCAAATAGTCCATCCCTTTTGATATATCAACTGCAGCTTTAAGTAGACCCGGAAGTTTGAAAGAGCCTTTTCGTTTGTGAAGGAAGTCATACACACTTCCATTTTTCATAAATTCTGTTGAAATGCATTAGTTTAAACAAAAGATAAAAATTGTGAGCATATATCAAATGGTGAAAATATGCGACACAAAAATAATAATATTTATATTTATTTTACCTGTGACAATGCATAAGGTTTTTGGCTTGGTGCATGCCCCAAGAAATCGGACAATGTTCTTGTGACGGATCTTCCTAGAAAATGAAAAATATGTCAACAACATGGTCAGAAAAGAACGTGAGCAACTTGCCAAGGGAAAACACTCTGGTATAGAAATGATGCCCTTTAGGTTTTGCACATTCTCATAGCAAAATTCCTATTTCTGCTTTAGGTTTTGGCCATTACATTAACATCTTTTATTTTTAAATAAACCAAGCTTCTCGCGGTGGCATGCATCCCCTTTTTCTTTTTCTGAAACTTTGTTACTGATTTCTTACCAACCTCATGATATAGACTTCATGGGCAAACTCCTTCTCCATGTTCTCATTAAGGCGATCTGATTTGAGCACCTTAATAGCAACATCCTCACCAAAGTATGTACCACGATAACTGCAACATGAAGAATGGGTGACTTATTTATTATGTTTTTGTAGGCACTTATTTATTTTGTTTCTGTAGACGATGACTAATAGACCGAATCACCATGCAAGCCAACAACAATACTCACAGATCACCATATGTTCCAGATGCCACTTTATCTTGAAATGACAATGCTTTGAAATTAATCTCCCATTCGTCAGTGTTGTCTTTAGGTATCTCAACATGGTTGCCTTGTGAGTTAGTCGGACACTGCTTGCCTGCCAATTCAGGAGGCCAGCAAGAAGATGTTGGATACATCTGAAGAAGAGTTTCGACAATGCAAAACTTAAGCACCAGGAAATAAAGATGGATGAAGTTAGTCTTGCAAAATTGAATAAAAAATGGAAAAGCTTATGGGTCCCAAAGCTTATCAAATGAACAGGACATTTAGTACGAACAGATTAATTATAAAAATTGACATCTGTGGACTGCCGTTTTTGCACTTCACAGACTTAACACTTGGTACAAAATGGATCACAAGATATTCTCATGTCATGACCTTTAACCGGGATCTTGTTATAGACAGAAATAAAATATTCTACTACTTCTGAATCTCAATTTTCTTATGCATCTCTAGGAGTTTGTGATGTAATCTATCACATGCAATTGTGCTACTAATCAAAAAATGAAGATGCATGTTTGTAACTCTGGACAAGAATATTAGATAGCATGCATTCAAAAGTGACTAGTTTGGTCAAAAGGTGGTTCTTGTGCTTATGAATGCTGGCCAGGAAAGTAAATTTATTCTTGGTTTTATGGTGTTTTTGCCCCTATTTTAAAGCACAATTGTGATTTTGCCCTCGTTTTTTTAACTTTGTGATTTTGCCTTACTGTTCACAAAGTCAATGCGATTTTACCCTTGGTCTTTGCGTATTTACCCCTGTTTTGACCATTGACTAGGGGCAAAATCGCTTTGACTTTGTGAACAGTGAGGGTAAAATCACAAAGTTAAAAAAACAAGGGCAAAATCACAATTGTGCTTCAAAATAGGGGCAAGAACACCAATGCCCCATTCTTTATTCTTTATATAAAAGTTTCTTAGTTGGGTTTACTGATATGCTTTATTTTTTACTTGGGGGTACTCTTTTCATGCACCTCCATGGACAGAAGAATTCTAATGAACATTCTCACTGGACGAACAAAGGGAAACAAATAACTCAAGATCTGTTGAGGTACGAAATGAGATGAGGGCTAAAACTTTACCTGTGCCTTATAGTTGTGAATTTCCTTTTCCAACGCTTCTTCCAGTTGTAGAGTTTCCTGTATAATCAGAAGTAAGATTTCCCCCCTATTTGACAAGTCTACTAATATCAAGCAAATGTCATGGAAGTTTGATTATATCAAGCAATTCAATAAATGATGGTTAAAACAGAAATGAATATTTTAATGGTTCATCATGAAAACTTGAAGGTTCCTGCATGTAGAGGGAACATGAGTAATGCAAATGTAAATAGTTTGAAACCAAATGTTTGCTAAGTATAGAGATTTGGATAAGAATACCTTGTGATCCCATCCGACTACAATGAAAATATCTAAGAAGTAGCCATCATTTGTTGAAAGTGCATGCACTTCCTTGATGTCAAGATTGAGTTGACCTAGAAGTGAAGACAACTGGAACGCAGTGTTATTGTTAGTATCAGAAAACCTCCAAACATCATGCAATACGATTTGCAAATGGAACTATCAAGAATGCAGGGCATGAGAGTATTTTTCTGATGGTTTTGCAGCAGCTTGTTCCAAAACTTACTTGAGTAAGGCCCTTTGGCCTGTCCTTGGATACACATCTCCCTTCGGGCCATAATGTAAGGCCCTTTGGCCTGTCCTTGGATGCAAAAGTAATCTCATGCATGGGTCTGCAAGATAAGAAATGACAGCCAAACGGGGACACAAATTAGCATTTGCTATATTTTATTCTCAGCACTTTACTGCACAAGCATATAACTGTTCCTTACTAGGTGCAGTTGGCTTGAATTTTAAATAATGATTTGAGCAAGGAACAGTTAACAAGCAATGGCATTTGAAAAGACAGGGAGGGCGTGATTATCACTAGATAACGACTTGGGAATATTTTTGGAATGCCTGGAAATCGGATGAAAAGATTTTTTTTTTGATACATAGAGTTCAGTAGAATACTCCTTTCAACATGATGCTACGCCATTGGCAGCCTTGTAGTAGTAGCAAAAATCAGCAGATATGCCTGAGAGATCTGGGCATCTATAGAATGCAAATGAATTCCAGATTCTGTGTGCAACCAACTAACACCTAATGATGTACGTACATGATAAACAAAACAGGCAGAATTCTGCAAATACGAGTTTGTACGATGCACGGAACTTCAGGACCATGTAACTGAAAGAAGCAGGTAAAATGAATGTAGGTGAGGTACTGGACTGCTGGCATTGCCATTGACAAAGAAATTACCTGAGAACAGCATCCCCATCATCCTGGAGGTTCCTGCTGCTGGCTTCACGAACAAGATCCTTAAGATTCTGGGTGGAGCCAAAAATAGGTTCTGGGTGCACACTGGCACTGACAAAGCAAACAATATAAAGATCAGTGGGTAAAAAAATTTTTGACACGTCAGTGGGTGAAAATTTGAAACAAGAAGAATGGTCAATAGATCATGGTGAATTGGTGATCAGCTGAAAGGTAACTAAACAAAAAGCAGCATACTTCAGTTTTCTTGGGGTTGGGGGGACTCCCTCTTCAGTCGAATTGAGATCAGAAGAAGAATCAGGTTCAGTGGCATCAACCTCTTGGGGCACCTGCAGGGAACACAGTTGGGTCAGAAACAGATGGCAGTTGCTGCAGCAGAACAGAGTGCGAATTCGTTTCACACACACAGAAAAAAAGACGTGATTTTGTTCATTCACAGCGCACCTGAACAACTCTGACTGAGAAGGCGGGCTGATTCTCCGAGTGTTTAGCCTTGTCGAGCAGCTGCATGTGCACCAGAACATCCTCCGCCCTCTCGGCGTTCACATCCAACGCATACCTGCCGCACCACCGCAACAAGAACAATAATGAGAAATGGTATTCAGGTCCAGCAAAAATTCCATGAACCCGAAGCATAATCAGCTGAGCAGAACGAGGCGGTACGTAGCAGCGGGAGAATTAATTCGCACCTGACGTTGAAGCGGTGGAAGTGCGCCCAGAGCCTGTCGGCGAAGTCCGGCGCGAGCTCCCCGGGCGCGGCGGCGTCCCTGAGGCGGCGCAGCACGTCGTGGTAGACGCCCAGCCTGGTGCACTCGCTCCCTGGCCGCTGCTGCTTCTGCCCTCCCTCCATCCGCACCGCGCGCGCGAGGTGTTCGGCGGAATTGCTCAGTCGTTGTCGTCGTCCTCTCGCTCCCGCCCGCCCTCACTTGTTTGGATTTTGTATATATGGAAAGGGAGGATCCCAGCGGCGCACGGCCGCACGACATCGCCGCCGTTTCGCATGGCATCACCGACCGGATATCCCAGCGGGGCCGTTGACTAGCGCTCCATTGGCCAAGCGGCGCGGTGACATCGACGACAGCACTAGTATATGATGTATACTTGGCATTCTTCCCTTTCATGGACAGGTTCGTCGTTGACTTGGGTTCGCATGCTACCAGAGCTCGACCTCACGTCAGCTCGTGATCACTGTATCATGATCATGAACCTGAGATGAATCTAACAATGTCTAGCGACAGCAACCTTGGCTCTTCCAGCATGGAAACGGCCGGCAAACCTCAAGTGAAGCTTTCTATTTCGTTTCAGCTGAAGAAGGCTCACGTTTTCTTAGAGCCAAAGCCAAGCCCAGATGGCAGTAGAGAATAGGAGACTGGACGCATGTCGACAGACGACAGATCCGGTTTGGCCTCTGAAACTGTGTTTTGTTATATGGATAAGAAGGACAACACATGAACAACAACTTGTTTAGTTGTTTGTTCAGAAGCTAAGGTCAAGAAAGCATTGTTTCCCTTGGTTGCTGATGCGAGCTGAGCTACCCCAGGTTCACGAATCCAATGGCGCTGTAGCCTGTAGGTGGATATCGCTGCGTCTCTGTCTGAAATCCGAGATTTTCAGGCACGCGGGAAGCGTCTCAAAGTCAAGCCGACAGTTCGCGGAAGTTGAGACTCAATTATGTAATGTTAAGCGGACATCATTCTCTTCCGGTCTTCCAAAAAAGATGGTAACCAATCAGGCATAGCTAGCGATGTGATGGTCACTCTCTCTGCTAGCTGGTTGACCCTGAAGGCCTGAAGCTCTCTCCCTGCCCAATCAACTGTTAAACTCTTCCGTGCCGAGGGAGAAATGAGTGCCCGAAAATGACGACTATTCAGGCCCAAATTGAGTTCTAGCCCAAGGCCCATTCCAGCCCACAAAGCCCAATTAGGCGCCTAATTTGGCGGCCCAGATGAGGCTATAAGCGGAGCGCACACGTGACAACGAACTCATCACTAGTCCGGGGTGAGTCCGTCCGTCCCCTCCAGTTCCGTTCGAAATTAAGGAGGGAAAAAAAGGGTAGGGCTGTCTCTTATACACATCTAGATGCGGCTCCGCACCGGGCTCCGAGCACCTCGAGGTCAAGCTCCGCGAGGTCCTCCCCAACCTCCTCCGGGACTACGTCATCCCTTCCCCGAAAGGTTCGTGCGCCGCGCCGCCCTCCCTCCCTCCCTCCCTCGCTCCCCATTCACCATCTCTCGCGGATCGGGATTGAGCTGACCGTTGCCGCGCTTTCGCGAGGGCGCAGCGTCCAAGAGGGAGCTCCGGGAGGTCATCGCGCTGCTGCGTCTCGTCGCCTTCACGGCGCTCAAGTTCCCCGGGGTCTTCTACAACGGCAGAGCCGCCGACGTCATCAGCGTCATCGGCCGCATCCTCCCCTTCCTCGCCGAGCCCGATTTCAGGTACCTGTTTCTTCCCCTTTCCCTATTCCCTCCGCAAAACCATCGCAAAACCCTAGTCAGTCTCTCCTCATATTCGAGTTTCCTTTGATTCGGCAATAGATCGCGAGTGCGATTGCGGCATGGGTGCGCTATTTGACTGGGAGCACGTGGGTCGTACACTTTTTCTAGAATGTAGACAGATTCACCCCATTCCTGTGTGCAGTTGTGCTGCATGTTGTATTGTCCATTTGATACTCGTTCATTTCCTATCCGGACTTGGGATGGACTTACCTGATATTGTGTGTGCTTCAGAGGCCAAAGGTGCATATACTAACTGAACTAGTCACTAGCGTGGGTAACTTTTTTTTTATTCAGCAGGCAGAAAAAAAATGAAAGAAAAGCATAGCCTATCCCCTTTTCAAAACCGTTTGTCTCTTGTTTGTCTCGGTGAATCCCCGGTTCAGGGAACTTTCTTAGAAAGTTGGATTTATGCCGTCGGGTGCAAAGGAAGGATAAGATAGGAAGGGGTACATGAGTAGACTAGCAACTGCTTAATTTAATATTGGCTACATGTGTGTTAATTTACCAGCCTGTAACTGGGACATAAATTTAACTTTGGTTTCGTTGCTGGGGTGAAAAAGGAATGTGCTAGTAGGCTAAGGATGCCTGGGTAAGTATGGTGTCTGCGAAATCCTCACCAAGTTTTGCTAACTGTTACCCTTGCGGTCTTTGTAAGTAAATTGGTAGAGTAGTGTTATCTAAGAGTCATACCAGTGTGTTTCACCTGTTACATATCCCACATGTTGTTTACATGTATTGCTGCTGCTTCACTGTTGCAGATCGAGCCATGATCTTATATTCGCTGCAGTTTGGAATCTTCTCTCCATTCTCCGCACAGGTGACCGAGAAGCCTACAGACAGTTCTTCCTGGATGCTATGGTTGCAGTAGAAGGTGTGTGTTTTGCTTTGGTCCTCATAATTTTTAATTACAGCCCATGAGTAACTATAGGAGTATGATCAGTTAGGTTGTGCAGAAAGGGCTGAAACTTGACCTTGTCCAATTCAACAGATGTACTATATGTGGCATCAATTCATGATGAGAGTCCTGGAGGTTTGCCACCCGGAAGATGTGTAGTTAAATGCCTCTCTGGATCCTTCTCGGATATATTAGACTCACCTGGGCCTTATAGTGAGCTCCCAGCCAGTTGCCAACCCAAGGATGGACCAGGCATTCTGGTTGATCTGACAGGCGTTGCAAGATGGCGTCCATTTGCCACTTCGCTGATTAAACTAGTTAACAAGTGTCTTGCAGATGGGACCTTGTACGTTGATGGGCTTGTTAACATGTCATTTATTTCTGCTGCTTGTTCTATTCTCTGCTATGGGGATGGTTCTCTGCACAAGGTTGGTATCAACCTTTACGAATAATTTTAACTTTCCTTGTCCCTGTGTATCTTCAAATTGCTGATGGTCAATCTGTTGCAATAGGTTTGTTTTGATTTCGCACGTATTGTTGCCACCGTGATGACTGCTGAGATTCTTCCCCTAGAAAATATAATCCGTTCGATCACATGCATTTTGAGCCAAGATGTTACTGAACTTTCGGATATCAGGTATAATGTTAGTACTCACTGCTTCCTGTTATTGAAATTATCGCACCCATTCAAGGATAGATAGGTTGGAATTGGCTTGGGTGAAATATTGGGTCCAAAAACTGTTATGCTAGATTATACTTTGCACCTGTTTTCTTTAGCTGCTTTGCATGTGTTTTTGGTAATGGGGTTACATACTATTTCTCTTTATTGTCATGGGAATGTTACTTTACTGCCCTTTAATGATGCTCCTGGCCCCATGTATTCTGGGAACTTTTCTCGGTAAAATTGTAAATTAAACAGTTAGAAGTAACTGATAATGTAGGTTTTGGTTTCCCATTGTTTATTCGAATCCAGACATTGCCATGTACCGATATGCTTTATCTTGTTTTCTGCAGAGATGCAGATTATGACTTTTCAATGGGAGCATGTCTTCGTGCACTGCATTCTTCATGTCCTGGTTATGTTGTTGAATCTACAGCTGTTGATATTGTAAATGTTCTCCAGAGAGCAGTAAAGACCAGCAAAAGTGCAGAACTTCAGGTTTACGGACCAACTTGACTTAACCAGATTCTGTGCATACATACATCTACTAACCGCTACTCCTTTTCAGGTTGCAATGTGCACCGCATACAAGAGAATAATTGAATTATGTTCTGCACAAGTATGGAAACCAGAAATCCTTTTGAAGTTGCTGTGCTTGCCAAAACCTTGCAGCAAACTGATTGAATGCATTCGAATGGTTATCAGCAAGTTTGGTCAAACATTTTTTACTCTGGATGATGATAACATTCAAAGCAGCCCTCAGGCAAGGTCTGAAATAATTGACTTGCCAAAAGTTGGCCAGAAACGAATATCACAGAATGTGGAAACCAGTTTTGCCAAACGTCAAAAGCTGACTGAATCAGGGGTTTCTGCTGGCATTGGGTTCAAATTAATTCAAAGCAGCCCTCAGGCAAGGTCTGAAATAATTGACTTGCCAAAAGTTGGCCAGAAACGAATATCACAGAATGAGGAAACCAGTTTTGCCAAACGTCAAAAGCTGACTGAATCAGGGGTTTCTGCTGGCATTGGGTTCAAATTAATTCAAAGCAGCCCTCAGGCAAGGTCTGAAATAATTGACTTGCCAAAAGTTGGCCAGAAACGAATATCACAGAATGAGGAAACCAGTTTTGCCAAACGTCAAAAGCTGACTGAATCAGGGGTTTCTGCTGGCATTGGGTTCAAATTAAAAGAAGAGTGTGGCTATGCTCTTCGACAGTCTTTTAATTCACTGATTAAGTGCCTATCACCAGACAATTATGAGACTTATCCATTAGACCCTGAGACTGCTATAGAGGTGACTAGTCTTCTGTGTCTTTCATTATGTGTTTACCCAAAGACAAGTCTGTTTACCAGAGTTTCTAAGCAAGTCCTTTCCTGGATTTCTTGGATTCACAAACAGGTAGGCAAAAATCATCAGAGACCTGCATGTTGATTGATTAAGGTTGTAATTTTCTTTCAACTGTGCATCCTAAAAATTGCTAAATTATGCAGAAAACCCAAAGAAACATGCTTTCCTTTGACGCACCACTGTATTTTGAAGCTCTTCATACTGTAATGCTTCTCCAATGTGAGCCTTCTACTTCTGCATTTCATTAATTTAGCACCATTTTTCGTTCTGTGCATGTCTTGTTGTGGGCCTCTTGTGCTACATTGAAATATCAGGTTCATTTGTTTAACAAGAGCTTTAAATATGTGCTACTTGTTTAATTTCCCTTCAAAGTTTGGCAATAGTTCCTAGTTTTCAGGAACTTGCTACTTAACTTTGTCCAATCCTATAAGGCTCCACCTACAGATTCTGACAATTATGTTTGTCATGACCTATTTGGCTACCCTTTCCAACCACCCCAAAATCAAGCTGTAGTCTTGTAGACAGATACTGTTGTTATCAGTGGAAGACATAATTTATGAAACCGAACTCAAGATTTTCTTGTGCTTTTTCCCCACAGCAGCATTTAAACATAAGCATTGTACTGCTCTGGAAAGCAACCACAAATTAACCCTAAGCCGAATGCCCAGATAAGCTAGCTTACTTTAACACGCACAGTGAGCTGTTTGTTCTGCTCCATATTATAGACCCTTGCAAGCTTGCACTACCCTCTCCTGAACAAAGCATCGACAGGACTGCAGCTTTGGACAAATGTAGGTTGGTCGAATTTTGTTCGAAGTCAAACTTCTCGAACTTTGACTAGAAAAATACACCAACATCCTCGACATGAAATCAATTTCATTAAATCCACCACGAGGTGTGTCTTGTTAGTGCGTTTTTGGCTTTGTTGACGTTAATTCATTTTTTCTATAAATCTGGTCAAAGTTAGAGAAGTTTGCTACATTTTGGAATGGAGCAAGTATATATAAGGGGTCTGTTTCTTCCAGGCATAAGCTTACAAGTTTGTAAGGTTGAGCTTATGCTAGGCTTGAGTGCTTGACCTTCCTGAGTGTATGGTAATCAAAGTTGTGCCTCTCTTTATTTCAACTTTAGTAGCTTACCATTTTTATCTGAATATTGGTGCAGTCAGTCTTCCTGGACACACTAAACTGATTGAAGATGAATCTCAGTTGATTGATGATGGTACACATTTTGTTCGTCCAATATATGCTGACCTCATCGACATGTTGAAACTAATATGGGATGATGGTCATGTTGTCACTCAAACTAGTTCAGACGATAAGATTAAAATCCTTTTGATGCAAGCCATTGCTAAGGTTGGCAGTAAACTGAATGCTGGATGTGATCTTGAAGTTCTTGATTTGGCTGTCCATAATGGAACTGCTGAGATTCAAAATGAGTCAATTATGTCACTACCCATAATTGTGTTGTACTCTGGTCCTATGATGCTTGGAGCAATGTTTAGGAAACTTGAGTAAGTGGACATGCTTCCCCTTTCATGATTTTAGATTAGGCGTGCTCTTCCAGTTTAAGTATTGTAATAAACTCAACAGAAAAATGACATGGACATAATTTATCAGTTATCCATTACATTTAATTCTAGCCTTCAATTTTCGTTATCAAATACATGCAGTTCCATGATTTTACGGTGATATTTTACTATGCCATCCTTGTCCTGTTTGCTTGCTACAGGTCACTGAGTGCTTTAGGACTCCAGACAGTGGGGAAAAGTATGGCCTTTTCTCTTGGTTTTTTATGTTGCTTAAATGGAATGACTGATTACACTGACAATGTGGGAAACCATTGCAAGCTATTCTTGGACAAGCACTCTGAACAACCTGTGTCGACATTAGATCTTCTCTTGAGAGGTTTCTGGTGTCCTCAATGTGATATCAGGAGTAGAATTGTCCACAATGAAGACCAAATTTCTATCATGGACACTGCAATGTTATGTGTTGAGAACATGGACTTCAATATTAACATCTCCAAGGCCCACACTCTCTTCTTCAAGTTTCTCTATGCAGAGACTTCTGAGGAATCTATAGTTTCTTGTGTTGAAGTTTTGCCACGGATATTGAGGCATTCTAGCAGACATGTTCTGCTTGAGACGAGAACTCAGTGGGTTCAATGTTTTGAATTTCTCCTACTTCATGAAATGAAAGCTGTCAGGGAAGCATTTTCTGGTGTAGTTTGCTGCTTCTTGGAAAACAACGTTATGGTTATTTTGTTTTCTGATGGACCAGGAATGGATGGAGGGACAAAATTCATGGACAAAATAAAATGTGCTTTCACTGAAGCTGAAGATTCTCATATCCTTCTGACACTTCTGGAATCAATTGGTACAATCATGAAAGTTAGTGATTTTCTTGGAGAAGTTTTCTTCTGCTCATTTTTGTTACTGATTGGTCAGCTTGATAATCACAATTCCATCATAAGGATGACCGCATTGAGATTAATTCACAGATGCTGTGCTTACTGTTTCAAAGGAGGACTGGATATCTTCCTCTTGAAGTATTCGCACGCTAGAGATAATTTATACAACTATCTGTCATCTAGACTTGTGACTCATCCCATAATAATTAAGGGATTCGCTGAGGATATTTTAGGTATTAATACCAAAGAGCTGATTGAGAGAATGGTTCCATCAGTTATACCAAAGCTCATTGTATCACACCCAAACAATAATGATGCTATTATTACTCTGCGAGAACTGGCAAGCCATCTAAACACTGAAGTAGTTACACTGATAGTAAATCACCTGCCCAAAGTTCTCTGCTTTGCTCTTTTTTATGAAGATGGGCAGCATTTACCATCAGTTCTACAATTTTATAAGAATGAGACAGCAACTGATAGCAAAGAGATATTTGCAGCTGCTTTGCCAACGTTGCTTGATGAAATTGTATGTTTTCCTGGGGAATCTGGTCAGATTGAAACTGATATAAGGTGACTCTTCTTTCCATTAGACATCCAGTTCATTATAAACTTTGGTTAATTAGGAACAATTTTAATGGTATATTAATTTTCAGGACAGAAAAAATATCACCAACAATTCAGAATATTGCAAGAATTCTGACAGGCAATGACAGTCTTCCAGAGTTTTTGAGGGATGATTTTGTACGTCTTCTCAATAGCATTGACAAGAAGATGCTTCATTCTGATGACATGAAGCTTCAAAAACAAGCTCTCCAGCGAATAAGGAAATTGGTTGAGATTATGGGTCCTTATTTGAGTACACATACGCCAAAGATTATGGTTCTTTTAACTTTTGCCATTGATAAGGAGGGTCTTCAGATGGATGGTCTTGATGTCTTGCATTTTTTCATAAAGCGGTTGGCTGAAGTATCACCAAATAGTATCAAGTATGTTATGTCCCAAGTTGTAGCTGCTTTCATTCCATCTCTGGAAAGGTGCAAAGGATGTCCTTCTGCGCACCTGAGTAAAATTGTTGAAATCCTAGAAGAACTTGTTGTGAAAAACAACAGCTTGCTAAAGCAACATATACGGGAACTGCCACTGTTGCCTAGCCTACCATCTTTATCAGAAGTAAACAAGGTGATACAGGAAGCTAGAGGGCTGATGACACTGCAAGATCATCTGAAGGATGCTGTCAATGGTCTGAACCATGAAAGCTTAAATGTGAGATACATGGTAGCTTGTGAGCTGAGTAAATTATTCAATGCCAGAAGGGAGGATATGACTGCTCTCATCATTGGTGAAGATATTGCTGGTTTGGATGTAATAAGCTCTTTAATTATGGCTTTGCTTAGAGGATGTGCAGAGCAATCAAGGACTAATGTTGGCCAGAGATTGAAAATGGTTTGTGCAGACTGTCTTGGTGCACTGGGTGCTGTTGATCCTGCTAAGTTAAAGGTGAATTCTTGCGAGCGCTTCAAGATAGAATGTTCAGACGATGATCTTATATTTGAGTTGATTCACAAGCATCTTGCAAGGGCATTCAGAGCTGCTGCTGACACTACAGTGCAAGATTCTGCTGCCTTGGCTATCCAGGAGCTACTAAAATTGGCAGGTTGCCAACCTTCATCTAGTGATGACAATTTGAGAGAATCAAATTGTTATGAGATGAGCAACAGGGGCCAGAAGTTGTGGGGCCGCTTCTCAAACTATGTCAAGGAAATAATTGCCCCGTGCTTAACATCTAGATTTCATCTTCCTAACCCAACCGATTCTGCTTCAGTCGGTCCAATATACCGCCCACAAATGTCTTTTAGAAGGTGGATATACTATTGGATTAGAAGGTTGACATCACATGCAACTGGATCCCGTTCTGGTATTTTTAGTGCATGCCGTGGAATTCTTCGGCATGACATGCCAACTGCAATCTATCTCTTACCATACTTGGTCTTAAATGTTGTCTGCTATGGTACCCCAGAGGCTCGTCAAAGCATTACTGAGGAAATCCTGTGCGTTCTCAATGCTGCTGCTTCTGAAAGTAGTGGAGCTGCTGTACATGGAATTACAGGGGGGCAGAGTGAGGTCTGTATCCAAGCCATCTTCACTTTACTTGATAACCTTGGGCAATGGGTTGATGACCTCAAACAGGAAATTGCTTTATCCCAGTTTATTATGGCTGGAAAGCATGGAGGTAAACTGAAAGACGGAACATACTCTGATTATGAACAGAATCAACTGCTGGTGCAGTGTAGCAATGTTGCCGAGTTGCTGGCTGCTATACCTAAAGTTACTCTAGCAAGGGCCTCTCTTAGATGTCAGGCTCATGCTCGTGCTCTAATGTACTTTGAGTCTCATGTGCAGGAGAATTCTGGTTCCTCCAATCCAGCTGCAGCGGGCAGTGGCACCTTTTCAGATGATGACATATCTTTTCTTATGGAAATATATGGAGGATTGGATGAGCCTGATGGCCTCCTAGGTTTAGCTAATCTGAGGAAATCATCAAGTCTGCAAGATCAGCTTATCATTAACGAGAAAGCTGGAAACTGGGCCGAAGTATTAACCTTATGTGAACAGGCCTTGCAAATGCAACCTACCTCTGTTCATAGACAATCTGATGTTCTTAATTGTTTGCTAAACAAGTGCCACCTTCAAGCCATGATTGCCCATGTGGATGGTTTGGTGTGCAGCATACCCCAGTATAAGAATACTTGGTGCATGCAGGGAGTGCAAGCAGCATGGCGATTAGGGAGATGGGATCTCATGGATGAATATCTGATAGGGGCAGACAAGGGTCTGGTGTTCAGCAGTTCTGAGAAAAATGCTTCTTTTGACATGGATCTTGCAAAGATATTCAAGGCCATGATGATCAAAGATAAGTTCCTGTTTGATGAAAAAATTTTCCAGTCCAAGCAAGCGTTGCTTGTGCCTCTGGCTGCAGCAGGCATGGATTCATATATGCGTGCATATCCCTATGTTGTAAAGCTACATATGTTGCGTGAGTTGGAAGACTTCAATGCCCTGTTGGGAGACGAGCCATTTATTGATAAATCATTCAGTGCAGACGATCCGAATTTTCTGAAGTTAGCAAAGGATTGGGAGAACCGTCTTAGATGTACGCAACCATCTCTGTGGACAAGGGAGCCTTTACTTGCTCTCCGAAGGGTGGTTTTCAGTCAGAGTCATATGCATGCTCAGGTTGGGAACTGCTGGCTTCAGTATGCTAAGCTCTGCCGTTTGGCTGGTCATTATGAGACAGCTCATCTGGCAATACTGGAAGCAGATGCTTCAGGTGCCCCCAATGCTCACATGGAGAAGGCGAAATATCTCTGGAATATACGGAAGTTTGATAGTGCTATAGCTGAACTTCAGCAAACACTTCTCAACATGCCTGGAGAAATATTGGGAAGTGCTGTCCTTTCATCTCTTTGTAGCCTCTCTCTTGCTTTGCCAAATGCACCTATCTCTGCAACACAAGCATCAAAAGAGAATCCAGATGTGTCTAAAGCCCTGCTTCTCTATACTAGATGGATCCACTATACAGGTCAAAAACAGAGCGCAGATATCAAATCTCTCTATTCTAGAGTAACGGAATTGCGGCCCAAGTGGGAGAAGGGTTTCTTCTGCATGGCAAAGTTTGTTGATGATTTGCTTATTGATGCTAGGAAACGGCAAGAAGATGCGAAGTTTGCTTGTAAAGTTGGACCAGTGTCTTCTAGCTCTGTAAGCAGGGCAACTGAAGAGAAAGAGAAGCCTTGGTGGGTATCGCTTCCGCCAGTGCTAATGTGTTATGCAAAATCACTTCTTAAAGGGCATAAGAATCTTTTTCAAGCACTACCTCGAATGCTTACTCTTTGGTTCGAATTTGGAAGCATATACACCCGAGATGGATCTTCCTCTGATCAACACATGAAAGAGATTCATGGAAGGGTAATTAATTTTGATCGCACATCCTTTTCAAATTTGTCTTTCCATTCCGTTTAAGAGATTTAATAAGCCCATTGCAGGTGTTAAGCCTCATCCGTGGGTGCTTGAAGGATCTACCAACATATCAGTGGCTTACTGTGCTTTCTCAGTTGATCTCCCGCATCTGTCACCAAAATGCTGATGTTGTCAGACTTGTCAAATACATCATCATGTCTGTTTTACGGGAATACCCTCAACAAGCTCTTTGGATGATGGCTGCAGTGTCGAAGTCAACAGTACCTGCAAGACGAGATGCTGCTGCAGAAATATTACAATCAGCAAAGAAAGGATGTCGGCGTGGGAGTCAAAATAGTGCATTGTTCATTCAATTTCCGACTCTGATTGACCATCTCATTAAGCTCTGCACTCATCCAGGGAATTCAGCGCAGCCAAAGGCAAATACGATAAACATCTCAACTGAGTTCAGTTCCTTGAAAAGAATGATGCCACTAGGAATCATCTTACCTGTCCAGCAGGCTTTAACTGTGACTCTGCCATCATATGATTCAAATATGCCGGATCAATCTGGTTTTCACCCCTTTTCAGTTTCTGAGCATCCTACGATAGCTGGAATAGCTGATGAAGCAGAAATTCTTGCCTCTCTTCAGAAACCAAAGAAGGTACGTAGAATATTGGCCTATAACTATACTTCACTTTGCTGGTAGCATCTCACAAGCAGATCATTTCGATCTTCAGGTTGTTTTCTTCGGGAGCGATGGAGTTGCTCGGACATTTCTATGCAAACCGAAGGACGATCTTAGGAAAGACTCACGCATGATGGAGTTCAATGCAATGATCAACCGTCTCCTCTCCAAGGTCCCTGAGAGCCGCAGGAGAAAGCTTTATATCAGAACATTTGCGGTGGTACCACTTACTGAAGATTGTGGAATGATAGAGTGGGTGCCCAATACCCGTGGTCTTCGTCATATCCTTCAGGACATCTACATAACTCATGGAAAATATGATAGGATGAAAAATTCACAAATCAAGAAGATATATGACGCATGCCATGGAAAAATACCTGAAGATGAGATGCTGAAGGAAAAAATTCTTCCAATGTTCCCCCCGGTTTTCCACAAATGGTTCTTGACAACATTCTCCGAACCAGCTGCATGGTTTCGTGCTAGAGTGGCATACGCGCATACCACCGCAGTGTGGTCAATGGTCGGGCACATCGTGGGGCTTGGCGACAGACATGGTGAAAACATCCTTTTTGACTCGACAACTGGGGACTGTGTTCATGTGGATTTCAGCTGCTTATTTGATAGGGGCTTGCTACTGGACAAGCCTGAGGTGGTGCCATTTAGGCTTACGCAAGTAAGTACTGAAAGCTTGTCTTCCTAGTTTCTTGTATTTCAAGCTTGATTTGCATGTATTTGACCTGGAACTTGTTTTTTTATCCCTTCTGTGTGAACCTGTAACTGCAGAACATGATTGATGGCTTGGGCATCGCTGGATATGAAGGCATATTTCTTAAGGTCTGTGAAATCACTCTGTCGGTTCTCAGAACTCACAAGGAGACCCTCATGACTGTTCTTGAGACCTTCATCCATGATCCGCTAGTGGAGTGGACCAAAACTAACAAATCTGGTGGAGGCGAAGTCCAGAACCCACACGCACAGGTATGAATATGAAAGCAAGGCATTGGGTTGTATCTTTGTACATGTCCAGAAAAAACACGACCACATGGATATCCTGATCTTTTTCTTGTTTACCAATCATCATCCAGAGGGCCATTACTAACATCAAAGCAAGGCTCCAGGGAGTTGTGGTGGGTGTTAAAGCCAGCCCTTCCCTGCCGCTCTCCGTGGAAGGCCAGGCACGGCGCTTGATCGCTGAAGCAGTCTCCCTCAGCAACCTCGGCAAAATGTACATCTGGTGGATGCCGTGGTTCTAACAGGTTCATCCTCCCCCTTGCCAACTCTTATAGTCTTATGTATGTATATATAAGCATGATGACCTGCAAGAGGTGGACAGAAACACTTTGGGCAGAAAGTGGCATTTTGTTATAGCCCTATAACTGCCTCAGCGGCGTTATACCTACCAACGTTTCGTCTTGAAGATAACCCTGGCCGCTTTGGGATTAGCTAGCAGTATAATCTTAGTGTTGATCCATTGGCATTGGAACTGTAGTGTTGGTGTCCTGTGAAAGGCACATGGCATGATGGCAAGGCAAGCAATTAGGCGTACAGTTGCACATACATAGACGGCGACTGTGAAATTGGCACGTACTAGTTGCATGCATGGGCATGGCCGACGCGCTTGAGTAGCGCTTGGGCATGCACCGGAGCAGGTCCTTGTGACAAGACGGGCATGGGGCCTCGGCACGTTGACTTGCCGCCTTGGCCTCAAGTCAAGTCAAGTCTCCGGCTGCCGGGCCATGTACAATAATGCAAGAAGGGGGTGTTTTTTTTTCTGAAAAAAAAAGTAAAAAGTGAAGTGAAAAAGTTACATTGGACATTGTAGCACTTTTCGTTTGTTTGTGGTAAACATTGTCCTACCATGATCTAACTAGGCTTAGAAGATTCGTCTCGTCGTGTATATCAAAATCAGGTAACTGGTTTTTTTATTTACCCACGTTTAGTACTCCATGCATAAGGAGAGGGATTTGTTGTGATAGGTGAATAGTGAAGTTTGAAAAGAATTTCTAGAAGTTTGATGATGTGACCGGGAACTAAAGAGAGACTAAGGTGTCATGCTACTACATTGGTACCTGATATATGGCAGTCACGGCAGTCGATCTGTAGGCAAGCACTGGTGCACAGACTGCAGAAACCACAAAATGAGGATGCTGCTTGTAGCTGCCGCGGCATCGCTGCTCCTTATTAGCGCTCCCCCGCTCACCTCGGCGGCCTCCTTTCGGCTTCCCAAGATCGGCTCCTACGTGTCCCCCTTATGCTCCCAACAGATTGGCAAGACGCTCAAGGACTTAGCCAGGAAGCACGGGGATGACGTCATCGACGTCGTCCAGAACTTCCTGCCGGCTCCAACGGGCGAGGGCGGCGGTGACGACCGTGGCCGGAGAGACAACGCGCCGGCAGAGACCGCTGGCCTTTACTACACCAAGCTCGCCGTCGGGAACCCCGCGCAGACCATCTCCGGCATGATCCTGGACATCTCCACCCAGTTCGTGTGGATGCGGTGCTGCCCCGGATGCCAGGCTTCGCCTTCGGAGTCCTATTTCGTTCCCAGAGACTACCGCGAGCGGTACTGGTTGCCGTGCAACACCAACGACTGCTGGAATTTTGTCCCTCAGAGCTGTGACCAGCAGAATAATCTGTGCTGGTACCGCATCGACTACAGCTCCACCACGTGGACGGCCGGGTGGGTCGCCGTGGAAACCTTCACCTTCGGCACGACGGCCGTCCAAGACATGCTATACGGGTGCAGCAACAAGTGGCCCGCCGGCGACTACTCCGGCGTCATCGGCTTGGGCAGGGGCAATCTCTCCCTGGTATCGCAGCTCCAGCTCTCCAACTTCTCCTACCTCCTGGCGCCGTACGGCGACTCCGGTAGCCAAGTCCAGCTGGGCGGCGTCGCCGTGCCACAGACGGGCCGCATCCGCTCCACGCCGCTATACGCGAGCGCCAAGTACAGGGATCTATACTACGTCCAACTCACCGGCATCCATGTGGACGGCGAGGAGCTCGACGGCATCCCGCCGGGAACATTCGACTTCCAGATTGACGGCTCCGGCGGCGTGTTCCTGAGCACCACCGTGCCCGTCACCTACCTCCTCTCGGACGCCTACAAGGTCGTGAGGGAGGCCTTTGCAAGCAGGATCTCGCAGACATCACTCGAAAGCGGCAGTTTGGACCAGCTGTGCTACACGGCGGAGTCCATGGACGGCGTCACGTATCCGAGGCTGACTCTGGTGTTCCAAGGCAATGACGCGACAATGGAGCTCCGGGCGCAGAACTACTTCCTCAAGTTCAACGACGGCGAACGTGGCCTGGTCTGCCTGGCCATCCTGCCCTCGCAGGGCGTGTCGGTGCTGGGGAGCCTGCTGCAGACGTGGACGACCATGATCTACGACCTCGATGGCCAGCAGCTCACGTTCGTCACCGCGGAGGATGCCTCGCCGTCGTCGCCTTCATCGCCGTCGCAGGCACCTCTGGGGATCCCGGAGGCGCAGGCGGCGTCGCTGCCGATGGTGATGGCTGCCGCCATGTGGGTGCTGCTGCTGCTGTAGCTAGTGGCTCTAGCAGCCTCATCCATCCAATGGTGCATGCATATTTATACAAGTATACAGCGAAGAACCACAGTCAGCCAGTTACCCATCAACCGTCATATACTATATACTCCCTCCGTCCCATCAACCGTCATATACCATAGGAGGCGGCTAGGGGGAGAGGGCTCTCCCGATAAGGCTCGGTCGAGAGCCCCCTCCCGGTCCCCGCCCGACATCCCCCCCCCCACTCCCGTCTTCTTCCTCCCGCTGCTCCCCCGTCTCCCATGCTGCCCCGCCGCCGCCCCCCAAAAAAAATCCAGAAGTTGAGATAGCAACAGCAAACACAGAAAATTCCGAAATCACGGCTCAAACAGTAAAGTAAACGCTCAAAGCCAGGACAATAGGACTTCAACGCTCAAAGCCAGGACAGTAGGAGTGTAGGACATGGACATGGAAGAAAAGAGGGAGAGACCAGACCATGGGAGTTTGGTACGTAGCAGCAGTACCTTTCTGAGTGGAAGCAAGGTGAGGAGCCCCACGAAGCTGACGGAGAGGAGGAATCCCGTCAGCCACCCGATCCCGGGCTCCTTGTAGCTCCCCGGCACGTTCCCCGGCGTGGTCTCCCCGGACATCTCGTACGTCTTCTTGTTCAGGCCCAGCAAGAAGGACCCGAAACCCTAACCCCAACCCCAACCCTAAACACTAACCCGAATCGGAGGTCGCCGGAGTTGGATTCGTCGCCGGAGAGGAGGAGGAGGTCGCCGGAGTTGGATTGTCGCCGGAGTTACTTCTTCTGTTGGCTTGTTACTTTCTCTTTTCTTTCCTTTTTTGGTTCAATGATCTTCAGACAGTGCTTTTGTTTCCTTTTGGGGGGGGCTCTCCATGTAAGCCTAAATGGAGAGGGCTCTCCCTTTAGATTTTGCCTATACCATATACTCCCTCCGTCCCATAATGTAAGCATATGTTGACTTTTTTCGTTTACATTTGACCGTTCATCTTATTAAAAAAATTTATGAAAATAATATTTATTTTATTATGACATGTTTTATCATCGTATATATTTTAAGTATATCATAATAGTTTTATATTTTTATAAATTTTTTAAATAAGACGGGCGGTCAAACATGATACGCAGAAATCGAGAAATGCTTATATTGTGGGACGGATGGAGTATATGAGCAAACCCATAAATGTGTGTATGTACTGTGTACGTATGTTAAGTGCCGCGGGCCTGCACCATATATCGCAGTATATATAGTGATAAATAATGCTGTGTTGATTTGTGTGTTACATGCATGCAAAGGTTACTTGTACGTTTCTGATATGAAGTTTTTATTTTGAAATGACCTCGTGTTTTTCCGGCTAGCATTTTAACAAAAGATATGATGAAATGAAATGGTACGCCGCCCCGGCAGGGGCTTTACCTTAGGGCCTAACTCATGTTCGTTAGCACGCCCCCGCTGCCGTGCCGGCCCGCTCTTTCTAACTCGGTGGTCCTCACCGCCCTTGCCACAGGTTACTGGCTCACGGCGTGTCTGTCCCCCCGCCCGGCCTGCGGCGCTCCCGCTGTGTTGCCTCCGCCGCCCCCACCCTCTCTCTTCTCTAAGGCCAGCGGCCATTAGAGCCCCCCACCCGGCGACCCGGAGGTCTTAACCCTAACCGCCGTCGCCACCGCCGGCCTCGCCTACCACCCGCCGCCCCACCCAGCGCCTGCCCCTTCGTCGTCGATTGTATAGCCCATATTCACCGCACGAATCTCAAACATTGAAACCTAAGTTGTCCAAAAAAAAACTTCCGGAAGCCATAGATTCCCGCCGCCACCCGCCAATTTCGGCCTTCCTTCCCCATTTGCGCTGGGGAGGTCCAGCCCACCTATTTAGCTGGGCCCAGCACAGCCTAATTGGGTACCGAGTAGGGAGGTTATGTGCAAACAGCAGTAAGCTTTGTAGCTATGCTGTTGCTGATATCCCTGCTCCATCCTCAAACAAATTTTCTTACTCATGTACGTTATCATCCTTGGTGCGCCGGCCGGAGCCATGGTGTCCCGAGGTATTTTTGTGATGATGGGCGGCGTCGCCTTGTGGCCGCCGGGCTCGATCGTATAGTAGTACAGTAATGATGATTGATTGCACGAAGCGTGCGGCCGTGCATCCGGAGCCGACCATATATACTCCCTCCGTCCCATAATACTAGCATTCCAAGCATTCAAACTCAAGAAACAACAGAACTGTTAAAAGATCTCTATACTCCTCATTTTACACTACCCACCAACCCATTCGATTTTGTCTTATCTATAGGAATGCTTACATTTTGGTAAAAAATTTGAACCCTACAAATGCTTACATTCTGGGACGGAGGGAATAATGATAGGTTCCTGCTTCCTCCTCGGCACGGCACGGCACTGCACGCCACGCCTGCCGGCTGCCCATCGATCGGATGAAACGCCCGCCCGCGTCGCGCGGCAATGGTACAGTGCGGCACGGCGTGGAACCGTACCAGGACCAGACCATGCCGTCCCGCCGGCAACCGACTCCATGTTCAGTTGGAACGTGCTGGCGAGGCTCGCTCGTGCTCCGGCCAGGCCAGCACCATCTGACACTGGCCTTCGTTCATCTTCACTTCACGCATGGGGTCTATAGCAAAAAAAAAAACCATTTTAATATATAGTATGCCTTGATTTATTTTTTATCTTGAAGAAACACACAGCAATAGAGAACCCTTGCTTTTTGGCATTCTTTCTGATGAGTATTGCCATCGTCTTCCTTGCATTACGAGAATTAAGCGACGACGACACGGTCGCTTAATTTGTTGCGGCCCGGCCGTGGGGGAGTCGACAAGAAGAGTACAAGCCTTCGAGTCTAGATTGACCACCTTTACAAGGTTCAGTAGAGGATGGATGTATCATATTATTCATCCAGATGATGTGATCGTTGCTAGCGGCCGGCGGCAGAAAACTACAACACTACCAACAAGCTTAGCTGAAGATGCGGCTGGCTGCTTTAGGGACGCTTTAGGATAATGCCATTACAAATTCAAGAAACCTAAGTACGTATTAGCTATTAGCTCAGGGAGAATAAAATGGGTTGGCCGGACGGCTAGACATGATCTTTGTCTGCCTGATTAGATAGACAGTATACATATAAACTATAAACTAGCACTAAGTAGGGTACACCCGTCAATGATGCGTACCCTGCCTGCCTGCTGGTGTCTCACTCTCCTGCACTGCAAGTCTGCAAAGCGAGCGAGGGCCAATGGCTAAGTTGGTCCCCGGCCCAACCCCAAACCCCTCTGACCGTGCAGAGCGCCACGAGATACGACAAGGGCCACAGATCTGCTGCCGTGGTGAAATCTTTTACCCGCCATAGAAAAAGGGATTCATTTTCATGGCATTTCCTTCCTGTCATGGGGGCAACTGAAAGAGCAAGACGAGATGAACTGAAAGCGACCCTTGCTTGCTTGCGGGGGTGGTTGAGATTTGAGAAGAAACAAAGCTAGGAGCCTCTCCTCTCCTCTCCTTCTGCCTGTGTGCAAGTCCCCTATCACTATCAGTGCCCACATCGGTGAGAGCCTGCCTGTGATAGCGATCAGTACTCAGTACCAGCAGAGGGAGATGATGAAGCTGCCTGGTTGGACCTTGGCGGGGGAGGCTGGGCTCACTTCCTCTTCCCTTCACACTACTCACATTGGTTTATCAGGCGGCCGGAATCAAATTGGACAGCTCTCCTCCAGATTCAGCAGCCATTGGTGGAAGCAGCATGTACGGAGTATGTGACAGCAAAAAGAGAGGATCGGGATTTTGTGGTGAGCCTCTAGTGCTTTCATTGCTGGCTGCTTCTACATGTTCTTGCTTTGCTTACAGTGTCCAACCACAGCCAGTGCCCCACATCAGGAACTGAACCAAACAAACATTTCAGTAACATAAACATTCCATTCCTTTGATCGATACTACAATGCAATGCAGCAACCATGAACAGAGAGAGGGAGCGCTGATGTTATACAAGCATCGCTGAAAAAACGAGCTGAGAAAAGCGCAGGCAACTGATGATCAATCATTAGAAAGGAAAGGCAGAGAGCTTTGCTCTTGTTAAATAGAATAGTAGGAGAAGATCACAGCACTTTGCATCTGCATATGATGCTCTGCTGCTGCTAGTAGGGCATCATGCTACATAACATGGGTTGGTTATGATGGGGAGATTGGATTGCAAAAAGGCCTCCCAAATCTTTGCCTCTGCCTGCCTGCCTTTTTTCGCTACTCACTGCAACTACTGCTGCTGCTGCTACCACTACTACTGCTTAAGTTTAATTTAAATTTAAATTTATTGCTTCCTGCTCGTCTCCAGCTCTTTCTTCTTCGTCTTCCTCCTCCGGTTCAGCCATGTCCGTCCCCCTCTACAAGCAGCCTCCGCCGTAGCCGGCGTTCTTGAACAGCTCCTGCTTTATCGCGTCCGCGCTGATCCTCTCCCTCTGCATCTGCATCTGCATTTTTTATCACATCCAAAATCATCATCGTCAGGCTTTTGTTTGGTTCGTCAAAGAATCAACCAAGAAGCAAGATTACTTGTTGCCCCACAAACAATTTACATCTCAAGAAAGAAGCACTGAAACAAGCTAGTCAGCTGGGAATACCTCCGAGCAGGAGGCGTGCATGCCGAAGTCGTTGAAGCAGCTGACGACGCACTGCTGGATGTCCAGCCCCAGGTTCTCCAGCGTGCTCACCGTCGACAGCAGCAGCCCGGGCTTGGCGGCGCAGTAGATCTCCACCCGGGTCTCGCCGCCGTCCTTGCGCTCCACGTCGAACTTGGGGGTGTTCCTCGCCACCATCTCGTTGGGGTTGAGCTCCCGGAACACGCTCAGCACGCCCGGCGTCTCCTGCTGATGCTGATGCTGCTCGTCGATCTCCTCCTGCAGCAGCTTGATCCTCTCCAGCAGCTCCTTCATGTAGTCGATGGTGTCGCCCAGGATCGATGTCCTGTCCATCTATTTTCCAAACAAACAAACAAAGGAGGCACATTTCATCAACTGCCGCCGATCTTGGTTTGGCTGGGCACGAAAGAAGCGATTTTTTTCGGGATTTCTTTGTTACCTTGCTGATCTTGGGCACGACGGAGCGGAGCATGGAGAGGCGGTCGTTGAGGCGCTTGCGGCGGCGGCGCTCGGCCATCAGGTTCTTGGAAGGCATGCCCTCCACCCTCTTCTTCTTGGACGCCGGGGCCGGCGGCGCGGCGTGGCGGTCCTGGAAGGAGCAGTCCATGGCGGCGGTGCAGGCGGCCGCCGCCGGGGAGAAGAAGTCCCCCATGGCATTGCAGTCCCAGGCGTCCCTCCGCAGGGAGAGGATCTCCTCCAAGAAGGCCTGCTCGTCCAGCTCCATGGCCTCCCTTCCGGTTCTTCTCCACTCCAGCAAGGAAAAACTATGGCTTTTGTGAGGTGTGGTGGCAAGGAGAGGGGAGGATGCCAATGGAAATGCCATGGGGAGGGAGGGGATTAATATATGGGGGGAGAATGGATGGAAGGGGGGACAATTATTCCCTCTGATAAATGATGAACAGTGGCACTAAGGTAGGTTGAGGCCTTGAGGGATTCATGTCATTAGAGGAGGGGAGGGACCTAGGGATGTGATGGGATGGGATTGGAAAGGAATCATGTGGCCTTCATGTTTAGATTATCCTTATCATCCCATTCTCTAATCCCTGGATTTAGCTCTTAATTGTTTGTTGCCTGTACTGGTAGTAGCAGTGGTAGAATGTAGAGAGGCTCCCAGTCTGGTTTTGTTGTGTTGTGACTTGTGAACCCTAGGGCAAAGATAAACACAGTGATAGGGTCCAGGATTTCTCCTGTTAGAGTACAGCTCTGTCTGTTGATCCCATCCCCATCCCTTGGGGTAATGTAATGCTAGTTGCCGCATTCATTAGTGATCTATCATCCGTGGGTAAAGTATGATTGATCGTTGCGTCTATTGGACATGAAAGCATGTTATTGTTGCTAGCAGACTCCAGATTGGTGTGTCTATTGTTTTGTTCTTGGGGGGGAAAGGAATAATAGTGTGCTTATATGTGTAGTTAATGTATGATATTGTCTCCGTTCTGCGTTGCCAAAATGGAAATGCATGCATTGCTCTGAAAAGTTATATATGACCAATGAAACTGAGCAGCTGGGTTTCTCAACAACCTGCTGATACATACAGTACGTCCAAAGAGATAAGGACACTTTTGCTAACCACAATCATGAGCACAGAAATGGCAGTCCGAGTCATCAGGCCTTAACACACTACAGTAGCAGTACCAAAATTTGCAAATGGTTACCGGTTGCCACTGCCATTCTGAAGGAAGCAGTTAGTTTAGGAGAAATGAGGTACTAGTAGCAAGGATCCAAAACCATCTTTCTGGACGCCACGGGCACAGACTTTGAAAGGCTCAACACTCATGACTTGTCAGGCCGCCTCCATCCACACAGAAAATTTGGGTGACCCCATTTTCCTCCTCCTTGTCATGCCAGCTGAATGAAGTGAAATTCTGTGACACATTTGTTAATTGATGATGATTGATAGTCTGGTCTGGCAGTCCTGGTGCTAACAAGTACGTATTCTGTATTATCATACTCCTACGCTACATGCTGCTACAGATTCTCTGTGGTTGGGTCGAAAATGTAAGTTTTTGATGCAAAATGTTTTAAGACTGTTGCAGTAAACAACAGAATGCTTGCTTCGGGTTTGAAAAAAAAAACATATGGTGTTTGAATGTACAGTAGCAAGTTGAGAAAACATTGAGATGAATGATTAGGCCTTTAGGAGAAATCATATCAAATTCGACGCAGAAGATCCGAGCAGCTGCGTGGGCCCCGGAGGGTGCGGCGAAGTTCGTATTCATTAGTGATCTGTCATCCGTGGGTAAAGTATGATTGATCGTTGCGTCTATTGGACATGAAAGCATGTTATTGTTGCTAGCAGACTCCAGATTGGTGTGTCTATTGTTTTGTTCTTGGGGGGGAAAGGAATAATAGTGTGCTTATATGTGTAGTTAATGTATGATATTGTCTCCGTTCTGCGTTGCCAAAATGGAAATGCATGCATTGCTCTGAAAAGTTATATATGACCAATGAAACTGAGCAGCTGGGTTTCTCAACAACCTGCTGATGCGTCCAAAGAGATAAGGACACTTTTGCTAACTACAATCATGAGCACAGAAATGGCAATCCGATTTAGTCCAAGTCAGGCCTTAAACACTACAGTAGCAGTACCAAAATTTGCAAATGGTTACCAGTTGCCACTGCCATTCTGAAGGAAGCAGTTTAGTTTAGCAAAACTAGGAGAAAGGAGGTACTAGTAGCAAGGATCCAAAACCATCTTTCTGGACGCCACGGGCACAGACTTTGAAAGGCTCAACACTCATGACTTGTCAGGCAACCTCCACACAGAAAATTTGGGTGACCCCGTTTTCCTCCTCCCTGTCATGCCAGCTGAATGAAGTGAAATTCTGTGACACATTTGTTAATTGTTGATTGATAGTCTGGTCTGGCAGTCCTAGTGCTAACAAGTACGTATTCTGTATTATCATACTCCTACGCTACATGTTGCTACATTACACATGGGACCAGATTCTCTGTGGTTGGGTAGAAAAAGTACAGTGCTATTGTTTAGATGCAAAATTCCACCTTCAAAGTTCAATTATGCAAAAAAAATTCCATCACATCAAAATGTCGGCACATGCATGGAGTACTAAATGTAGATGAAATCAAAAACTATTTGCACAGTTTTGTTGTACTCGGCGAGACGAATATTTTGAGCCTAATTAATCAATTTTTGGATAATTTTTCACAAATACAAACGAAATGCTACAGTGACGCAATGATGACGAATTGACCTCAAACCTCAATTTCCCACCCTAAATTTACATCTAAACAAGGCCAGTGCCATGTTTGTATGCAAAATGTTTTCAGAGTCCTGAGACTGTTAGAGTAAATAACATAATGCTTCGGGTTTGAAAAACGAGAAAAAAAACATATGGGCCCTATTTAGTTCCTGGTCAAATCATCAAACTTTTAAAAATTCTCTCTCCAAACTTCACTATTCACCTATCACATCAAATCTCTCTCCTCATGCATGTAGTACTAAACGTGGTTAAATAAAAAAAAACTAGTTGCGTGGTTTTGATGTACACGACGAGACGAATCTTTTGAGCCTAGTTAAGTCATGGTATGACAAGTTTAACCCGCAACACACAAAAAGTGCTACAGTGTCCGATGTGACTTTTTCACTTCACTTTTCACCTTTTCTCAGGAACTAAACACCCCCATGGTGTTTGAATGTACAGTAGCAAGTTGAGAAAACATTGAGACGAATGATTAGTACTTTAGGAGAGAGTGCTTGTTGAGATGAAATCATATGAAATCCGGCGCAGAAGATCCGAGCAGCTGCGTGGGCTCCGGAGGGCGCGGCGAAGTTTGACCCACAAATGCGTCTGAATCGAAAGAAAACGGCTTTTGTGGGGGCAGAAGCAGAGGGCCGCAGCGGCCGTGTCAGCTTCCGCCTGCTCATCTCCTGCATTGGCCTGAAGAAGGTGGCCCACACCAGGAGCCCCACGTGTCCTCCCTCTCTTCATGTGGGGTGATGTGGCCATAGGCCTTCTGGAGTTTGGGGTACACCCTGTGATTCTGTCCCTGTGCATGGCAACAGGATGCTGCTCACTGTGTTGTATGATCACCACTGGATGGCATCCATGTCACCCCATCTTGCTGTTGAGGCAGCTGCTAATAATTCCCCAGAGCTTGTAAATAAATGCTGTAACTCATGATTTGCAACACTTTGCGTGTATATTAGCTGAGTTTGAATCGACCTAGAAATTATTAGCAAGCTGATCCAAATATGGCTTTATGTATATGAAGAGTTGAAGACACATATAACTCTCCTCCGTCTTTGAGAAGGATGCATATGCCTTTCCTAAACATTGTTCGCAATATATACTCTAGTAATACATAGTTAATTATGTCTCATATATTTCTGCAGTGGTAAGATCACGTTGTCAATGCTTGTTGCTCTGTTCTACCTTTTTCGTGGTAGAGCGAGCTGAGCAAACCTGTCGATTCATCAGGTTTGAGGAGTCGAGATGTGAACAGGTCTGGTTGCTTGCTAGTCCATGACTCCATGCATCTTGTTGAGGCCAGGACGGCAGGGGCAGCGGCAGTGTTTTTGGTGCGGCCACTGCATGCTCTGATCCGATCGCTGCAGAAATATTAGAAACGACGGCGACGGCCTTTGCTTTCGTTGCATGATTGCATCGTACAGCAGCACAGCCAGAAGGCGATCGTCCGATCCATCCGTCAGTCCGGCTGCATATGCTTGCTCATGCATATCATCAATCATCATGTAAAATTCTTGCAAGCATCATGGGCATGCATGTGGTTCCCCTCTGTCTCCTAGCGACTTCTGAATCAGAGCCGCCGTCTCAGAATTAAGGTACAGCAGGTAATAATAAGTTCAGAACCAGAGTGCGTGTGTATGCTGTTGTTTTATGCATTGGAGAGATGATATGATCCTGTATTTGTATATACTACGTGTTAGGGCCGGATGGTGCATGGTAATACTACCAAGTGCCTGCAGTACGGTCTGCATGTGCTGTTGCCTCTCTCTCTCTCTCTACGATCCTTGACAGTAGCTGTCACGACCTTGGCAGTGCTTCTTGTACATACATGTGATAAGTATAGGATTTGTTTGGTGGATCCTGTTGACCAGGAGGATTTGCATGCCATGACGTTTTGGATCAGATCGAAACGACGATCATCAGTGTGCAAGCGTTGCAAGTAACAAGCACCGGCCTGCCAGTTGATGGATGGACCAAAGCATCAAGTTGGCATACAAATACAATATATGCCATGTCGATTTACAGAGATTAGAGAAACAGCAATTCTACTGGCTAACACGACGACCTGTCAGTCGATCAGTTGGCATCGCGCACGGGGAAAGATTAGAGCAGATCCGCCTGCACGCGCCTACAGGTGGCAACATGTGCATGTTTCAGATCGTAGCGAGAGATGACGTGAAAGCATCATGTAGTCCGTACGCAGTGTGTATCTCTGCAGACTGCACCTGCGGTAGGTAATAAGTCTGAACAAGACAATTAAATTGGTACTACGTAGATCAAGCTAAAGTACGTGTGGATCATTTATAGACAAAAGGCCAAAAAGGCTGGCTTATGGTACCGTCAGTACGTGTGTTTATATGTGGTAGTGAAGAATTAGAAATAATGTCCGCAATGAGGCCAATTAATATAAGTATGTTTTTTGTTTTTAAATTGATTTTCACTAGGAGATCATGCCCTCACTCATTCACCCCTAGCTAGAAGTAGATTTTCAGAGCAACTCCAACAATATAGTTATAATCCTAGCTAAATATAAAGTTTTAGAGGACTAAAAAAATAGAAAATCTTTTAAAACTATAGAGTAACCAACAGACTCATCACAACATCGTCCATATTAACTTAAGAGTTAGTTGCGGGAGGACAAATCCGCGTAGAAAATCCTCTGTGTGGGGGGAGGAAGAAGATGGTGAGTTGACAGCTCCTCACCACAACACTGTCCATATTAACTTAAGAGTTAGCTGCGGGAGGACAAATCCGCGTAGAAAATCCTCTGTGTGGGGGAGGAGGAAGATGGCGAGTTGACAGCTCGACAAAAATGCCGAGGGAAGAGGAGGGAATGACGAGCAAAATAGAATAGTGAGGAAGAAAAGGGGACTGTTGGATCGAGTTTTTTACTGACATTTTCTGTTTATATCGAGAAAAATCATCGTGTCTCTTTATTGGTTTGCCTCACAAGTTCAATTCTAGCATTTATATTTGCTTCCACTTCGATCTACTTGGTTGTGCTCTACTTGTGTGCAGGAACTTTGTGAACCTGCTAGAAATCATCTACAGGAGCTACAAAACAAGTTTGGTTTGTGCTAGAACTCGTAGAGGGGATGATTGCTTAATTGTGTGTTTCTGTCACAAACCGGTCTGACCGGTGGTAAACCGGTCTGACCGCTTTTCTACTGGTTTTGAGTTACCCGTGCAAAACCGGTCTGACCGGTCTGACCGGTTTTGGGAACCGGTCTGACCGGTTTAGGTAGTGTTAATTGCAGATTCACCTATTCACCCCCCTCTAGGTGACATCAAGGTCCTTTCTGAAAGGACCAACACTAGGCCTAGAGGGGGGGTGAATAGGCCTGTTTAAAAATTCCTGCAAAAATCCTCCGAAAA
>OAMR01000241.1:744895-763058 GCA_900205405.1 Echinochloa crus-galli
CTTGTCCCAAAATTGATCAGCAACAAACAATCAACACACATGCTTGATCATGTGGAAGATGTATGGGGCATAGTGGCAGCCACTGGAAGCATCATATGAGCAGTAAATAATTTCATTCCAAATGAAATTGAAAACCTTGAACTTGGGCTTCCCGGGGGCCATTTGAAACAGCAAGTTTTTGGCCCTCTTGGAGATATTGTCAGCATCTCCTGCTCTTGGATACAAGGTCCCTCTAAGAAGTTGATTCAGCAATTTGTAGAAAGGAGAAAGACCCTTGTATTTCCCAAACACAACTTCACCATATGCATGATCATACATGAAAGCCAACTTTGTGTCATCTAAGATTCTGCCTAAGTGAAGATCCACTTTGCTCCTATCATTGCTTGTATGGGCATAGGCGGTCTCCTCAGCAAGCCCAAACAAACTAGCAAAGTCATGCAGAGAGATAGATAGGCGATGAACTAGTGTAGGGCTCAAGTTTGCACAAGTCTCACACCTCAAATCTTCTCTCTCACTCAAACCCTAGGTGAATCTTGGAAGAATCAAGCCTTGGAAGGGAGTAGAGAGGTGGAGTGAATGCTCAAGAGTGAGTTTGTCTCGAGTTAGGTCAGTGTGGGCAGCAGCCATGAATGAGGGGGGGTGTGGGGTATTTATACCAACCCCCCAAATATGACCGTTATGTTCACTGCGAAGGGGTACCGGATCTTCCGACATTTGGTCGGATCTTCCGATAAGCAACAGAAACGAGTTAGAAACACCCCAGAGAAATTCCAGGGGCCGGATCTTCCGACCAGTTGTCGGATCTTCCGGGAGACCCCGGAACTTCCGGCCCAGAGAGAAACCAAGACAGAGCCGGCCGGAACTTCCGGTCGGATCTTCCGGCCTCGGATCGGAACTTGCAACAGGACACTCGTGAGCTCGAAAATAGATTAAATGCCTAGATGCACTTTCACTTTCACGCGTAGAAAATCCTCTGTGTGGGGGAGGAGGAAGATGGCGAGTTGACAGCTCGACAAAAATGCCGAGGCAAGAGGAGGGAATGACGAGCAAAATAGAATAGTGAGGAAGAAAAGGGGACTGGTGGATCGAGTTTTTTACTGACATTTTCTGTTTATATCAAGAAAAATCATCGTGTCTCTTTATTGGTTTGCCTCACAAGTTCAATTCTAGCATTTATATTTGCTTCCGCTTCGATCTACTTGGTTGTGCTCTATTTGTGTGTAGGGACTTTGTGAACCTGCTAGAAATCACCTACAGGAGCTACAAAACAAGTTTGGTTTGTGCTAGAACTCGTAGAGGGGGTCATACGATTGCTTAATTTTGTGTTTCTGTCACAAACCGGTCTGACCGGTGGTAAACCGGTCTGACCGCTTTTCTACTGGTTTTGAGTTACCCGTGCAAAACCGGTCTGACCGGTTTAGGGAACCGGTCTGAACGGTTTAGGTACTGTTAATTGCAGATTCACCTATTCACCCCTCCTCTAGGTGACATCAAGGTCCTTTCACGCGTAGAAAATCCTCTGTGTGGGGAGGAGGAGGAAGATGGCGAGTTGACAGCTCGACAAAAATGCCGAGAGAAGAGGAGGGAATGCGAGCAAAATAGAATAGTGAGGAAGAAAAGGGGACTGTTGGGTCGAGTTTTTTACTGAATTTTTTTTTCTATCTAGAAAAATATATTTAGCCAGGCCGTTGGAGTCGCAGGAGCTGCTCGCTAACCGTGTCTGCAAAAGTTTAACTAATAAAACTAGCGGCAGACTGTGGAGCCGGCCCAAAGCCAAAACTGTTGAACCCCTAAAAACGATTTTTGCCCGTGATCCCAGTGGAAATCGATGGATCCCATATACCGCGTATGTAAAAAGATCGACCGTACGATGGGCATGGCATGTGGCCATACATGCATCGTAGAAGATAGACGGATGGACACGATGCATCATGGGTTGGTCCCATGGTTCCATCCACATCCATCCATCAAAAGTCAAAGGTAACCTCAGCTCTCACCATTTTATTACTTTATATACATGTATATATATATATATATATGTGTGTAATCGGGCTTGCTAGCGCCCGGACGTCCGATGTTGATTAAAATATCGGACGGTATTGTAGCATGTATAATTTCCGCCGCAACATATATGCAATGTTGCACGTAACATGTGAACTTTTTGCAACATACAAAAATAATATGTACAACATCATAGGACAATATCTGGAACATGAAAAGCCACTAGTTGCAACATTGGGGACACCTACAGAAACGGACACCACTGGATATCATCCGGTTGCTACGGGAGTTGAGTAAAAATTTCCACCGCAACATCAGAGCATGTTTCATGAAAACATCCCATTCATATAAAACATTCAATCGAATTCATACGAAACATCCAATCAAACTTCGTGCAACATCCGAAAAAGTTCCCAATGAAAATGCAATATCCAGATGAAACACTTGCAACATCCGGATGAAACACTTGCAAAATGCATACGAAACATATGCAACATCGTAACATTCCAGATCTATTTTTGCAACATTTACATCAAACAGTTGCAACATTCTTCTGAAACATCCGAAACATGTGAAACATGCTGTTGCAACATGGAGCGAAACCCTAAAATATTCCAGATCTATTCTTACAACATTCACATTAAACAGCCGCAACATTCTTCGTGAACATCCGAAACACGTGACACATGCTCATGCAACATGAGCAAACCCTAAAAAAAGCAAATGTGGCACCTACCTCCCCCTCGCCGTAGGCGGTGTCGGTGCGGGAGCGAGGAAAGAGCCGTGACGGAAGAAGCGGAGGAAGTCACAGGTGTTTTTCTTAATACGGAACGGTGTGAGGGTTTTTATTTGGGAACGAAGACCATGGAATGGTGGGCGTCCGACGCTTCGGACGATCGGATCCTAGCATTACCGATCTTTTTACGAGCTGTATGTATGTACGTACGTGGACAAGTAATTAAGCTCGATGGAGACGATGATGGAATAATGGATCGGAATGGCGTGGGTGTGGGTGCATTGCATGGGCCGGCGGCCTTCACGTTGATCAGTGGCGTGGCTACCATGCATGTTCATGTTCGTTCCTTCTCCATCCATCGTTTGCTAGATTTTACTTAATTATTCTCGTCTCTCCTAATCTCATCTCGTCTCTATCTATCCTCTAGTGTTGTTTTGCGTGGGTTGCGAGGCTGATTGATGCTCCTGGCCGGCCGGGTTTGGCACACTACAAGAATAACTCACACCCGCACCTCTTATATGCCTCGGTGCACTCAAGATCCGGTGCTAATGTAACATTAGCATCGGATGCAAAATTGGGGCCCCCTCGGGAACCCTTTAGCACCGGTTGGTAACACCAACCGGTGCTAAAGGGTCCCCCTCCTTTAGCACCGGGTGGTATTACGACCCGGTGCTAAAGGCCTTTAGCACCGGTTCGTAAATACGATCCGGTGCTAAAGTGCGTGTCAGATGCTACTTCAAAAGGAGCGCATCTTTTATTCTATCACATGTGCTGAGTAGGTGAGATGGTTAACTGGGTGCATGCGCGTGAGCCAAGAGGTCTTGAGTTCGAATCTTGCAACACGCAAATATACAAATATTTTTGCCTACTGCCCCCACCTTTAGCATCGGTTATTTGACCCGATGCTAAAGATGGCACCATTTAGCACCGGAAGAGTAGCACCGGTTGGGAAACCCGGTGCTAAAGGGGCTTCCCAACCGGTGCCAATGTCCATCATTCTGGTAGTGGCAGCCAAAAGACACAGATCGAGATAACTATTAAAGAAAAAAGCGAGAGACGAGCAGGGCCCCGGGCCGGCGCTAGGTTGCTGGTTGCAAGCGTCCAAGAAAGTATGCAAAACCGGCCGGCAGGAAAACGGAGACCACTCCCAAATTTACTATGCAAAAAGAGGATTCCCCTCACATCAAAATGTCATAACATGCATGGAGTACTAAATGTGAATAAAATCAAAAACTAATTACACAGTTTTGTTGTGCTCTGTGAGACGAACATTTTGAGTCTAATTAATCAATTTTTGGACATTTTTCACAAATACAAATGAAATGCTACAGTAGTGCAATGATTACGAAGTGACATCATACTCCTAATACCAATTCTAACATCTAAACAAGGCCTCGTTTTTCCCTCCATCTCCTCGCGAGCACACACCACACAGCACACTGTAGATAGAGAGAGAGAGAGCTCAAATCAACGATAGTAGAGACTAGGGAGAGTAGGGAAGGGATTAGGATTACGAGCTGATAATGCTGGGGGGCCGAGTACTTTTTCGTGGTGTCGCGTCGGGATCGGGAGTAGCGCCGCCCATCTCAGATTCGCAGCACAGCGCAGCGCAGCAGCATCGGGGCCCCCTTCTCAGAATTCAGAAATCTATCAGATACACGCCGCAGCCTTTTTGCTAGATCGATGCTCACTGCTCAGCTCACGTACTTGTGTGGTTATTCTGGTGTGGCTATCCGCACTCACGTTCCTCTGTCTACTTTCTCTAAACACTATTCTGTCCTAGTTATCAAGATTCCCTCCTCTATCCCAAATTCTCCCGCACTCGTGTCTCTTCTATCATCTTCCTCTATACCAACTACCACATACTTTAATATTTTTTTACTCCCTCTCCCACCCTTCTCTCTCTCCCACCGCTCTCTTCCTCTCCCCCTCTCCTGGCCTCCTGCTCTCTCTGCCGAACCCCGCCTCCTCTCTGTCTCCCTTCCTCCGGCGGCCGGAGCTCCCTCACGCAGCTGGCCCCTCAACACCCCTCCCCCCATCTCTCTCTCTCGAGCGCGGCGGCGAGCTGCCGGTGGCCCTGCTCTGGTGCAAGGGCCGGCGGCGGCAGTGGCGCGGAGCAGGCCGCCTCTCCTCGGTGGAGCGCGGATCTCGCGGTTGACCCGCCGCCCCTCCCCGAGCGACGACGTCGGCGGCGCATCGGTGGCCCCGAGCGGCGAGGACGGCGGCGCATGGGTGGACGGCGGCGGCCCGTGCGGGGGGACGGCGAGGAGCGTGGTGGCGGCTTCTCCCTCTCCGTCTCTCTGCCGCCGCCGCCGCCCCTCTCCCTCTCCATCTCTCTGCAGTCCGCGGCAGCGGCGGCCCGCGCGGCAAGAGAAGCGCAGCGACGGCGGGCAGATCTGGAGGCGCGGTGGAGCGGGCGGCGGCGGCAGCGGCGGGCGGGCGGGCGGCGGGGAGGAGCGGCGGGAGTTGGCGCGGGGAGGAGCGGTGGGAGTTGGCGCGGGCCCCACCTAGCGCGGTAGAGGAGCTCCGCACTCCCCCTGGCTGTGGCGGAATGGCCGGCCTCCGCTGCCGTAGCGGAGGCGTGCAGGAGCCTCGCTGCGGGAGTTTTCTCCCCTAAAACGTCCGACGTGGCCTAGAGGAGCCATTTACCGGCACCTAGTGCAGACAGCCTTATATGTGAAATCAGTAGTACTCCGTACTCATTAAGCTAGGCTCTGTAGTATTTGTGGAACTAAGCTAGGTGATTATAGAAACTACTCCGTAGCCGTGATCATGCTTTTCATCGACATTTCCTGGAACCGCTAAAAACGTGTGTTAGGTATTCAACTTTAGAGCATCCAACTTCGATAAATATCACATGACGAACGCGCTCTACAATAATGCCAATAATATGCGAAACTGAGTTACCAACTTTATACGTCTTTGGTGGTTCTTGCATCTTCGATGGATATATGGCTAGCTTCACCGTTTGGTAGACTACATCGAAATCAATCGAAGTGATAATAATACATTGATGCCTATTTCTTTATTGCAAAAAGATAATACACTGTCTAATCTAATTTAGTCACTTTCTTTTTTCTGTTCTCTCATCTGGCAAGTACCATCTTCCTCTTATTTGGAGGTGCATGCATGATTAATCACACATAAAAACAGTGCACTGTTGTTTCTCATTATAGGACAAAGAGATGGAGTTATGTATATAAAGTGATCAAAACTAAAGGCACGTGCGCTGTCCCCTAAAATATAAGGGATTCTTGCATAACACTAGAATCCCTTACATTTTGAAATGGATGTAGTGTACTTTTATTATGGTGAAAACGTAGGGTAAAAACACATGACCATGCCTTAAAGTTGATATGAGAGCCTCCTGATGCAATTTTTTTTAGAAAACAGGCCTCATGATGCTATATAGACTATCTGACTATCTGAGCATGCCTCGATCGGATGCTTCCATCTAGGCACTGTATTTACGAGGTACTAGCATGAATGAATGCCTGAAAGTTTCTGTACCGTACGTATACCTGGTGCATGCACGTACGTACATACATATACGAAGAGACCAGACAACTACATGTGGTGTGTAGTGTGTACGGTATACAAGCAGGTACTGTGTACGTACGTACTTACCGACATTTTAATTGGAATGGTCCAGTCGATGATGGATCGAATGGATCCATCCATCCGTCTCGCTCTTTCACTGGGCTACAAATTAAAGCCCACACTAGGTAGCAGTAGACTAGCAGTAGTCACTGTGCACTCGCAGTACAGCTACGAGGCTGCTTCAACATGCTCTGTCGTCTCGTCTGGCATTGGCATGGCTATAGCCTAGCTATATATATGCTACTGTATATGATATGATCTCCGTGTGTGCTTTGCTGTGCTCTGTCGTCGTATTCCTGCCATCGTGCAGTTGGCGTATATACGGTCGATGTCGATTCTCTTCCGATCGAGTTACCTTCTGACCGACCTAAAGAGATCGAGGGCCCGATAACTAATGTCTGTATCTCTCCGATCCCTTGTCACGTTTAACATTTGACGACAGAGAATCAGAGATGGAGCGAGAGTCCATGGGTAGTACCGTACCGTACGTACGCCCGTGACGTCGTCGTCGTCGGTCGTCCGGCGTCCTGTAAGTAGTACGGAGTACACGTTGCATGCGAATGCGATCCATGGCCGGGGCAGGAAAAAAAAGGGCAAACAGGTGCTCTTTCCTCGTGTCGTAATAAGCTATTTTCGATCACGAGGAGCAAATTGACACCGGCCGGCCGGCCACACGTGACGACGTACGCACACATGCAATGCCTTATGCATATATGCTGATGAATGAGAGAGAGAGAGAGTTGGAATTGGAACGAGAACGACGACAAGCGCATGGCGCCATGGCTGGCCTCGGGAACGCTGCCGGCCTCTTGCTGCTGCTGCTGCTGCTGCTGTTCGCTGCTACTGCTAGAGAGCCCCGCCGCGCTCGTCCACCGCTAGCCGTGGCGTTCCCTAGCACGTAGTGGGGGCCCACGGCACAGTCTCAGGCACGGGCCGGGCAGGGCAGGTATATGTCTCGACTTCGAGACGATCGAGGACGCCAACGTGTCCATAATCTATGCGCGCGTACCTTTCTAAAAAAAAACAAAATTGTATGCGTGCGTTACGTATGACGTAGACTCGCTTGCTCGGTGGTACATGGTACAATCAGTGGCGGAACCAGCGATCACTGCTAGGGTATTCCTTGAAAAAACTACTCTAAATCGCAATATAAGAAAGATTAATTTTGTATGGACATACAAACCGAATACCTAACATTTATTAGCATGCATCTTACAGAAATATTGATATTCCAAGCTTAGGAATACCAAAGCATACCCCTCCCGCCGCGGCGCTGCCCCTGGGTGCAATAATATGTAGTACTGAGCATGTGGTAAGTTATTACTAGTAACTAATGACAGTCAGAAATGAAGGTTATTTGGAGCAGATAACCTAACAACGCTATTGCTAGCAAGCCAATTGGCACTAGCATAGTAATTAGTAAGCAGCCTCGAAAGAAAGCACGCATATATGCGTAATCGTTTGGCAAAAAAAGGAACAAAAAAGCATACATGAAACGAGCATTATTATTAGAAATGTTGCGGGCGGCGTTGGTGCTGTGTTCCTCCTTATATTGCTTCCCCGGCCTTACCTCTGATGATGAGCTCCTGACTGCGATTCTTAACTGCATGGACAATTGAAGAGCTACAGCTTGAACCTGCGGCCTTAATGGTGTGGTCGGCCCGGGACCAAAGCAAAGCGGCGGCCATTCCATCAGAAAAGGCAGCAGAGCGTAGCATGCAGCTGTATACATGGCAGCTGCTACTGCGTGCCATCCATTTTGCTGGCTCCACTCAACTCTCAACGGCCACCATTCATTCGATCACCTGCGCGTCCCGTGACGACGCTACAATTACCAGGCTGCCTGTCTTGTTGTGCACCATGAAGAGCAGTTTGCATTGGAGAGAAGAGAGAGGTCGGAGTTGCAGTGCGTCGATCTTGTGCACCGTACATATACAGGGAACTGGGAGGAATATACATACAGGATATGTATATCTACTATACACATACAATAGCAGTACGTAGATATAGCATGCACGTGCCGCCACTGATGGAATTGAATTAATGGAAGAGGTACCTGATGATGACTGATGCGTGTCTCCTCGATCTCCATCAGACGGATGTGTACTGGCAGCCATGATCACACGGGCCGCAGCAGGCAGCGCTAGCTAATCCCGTGATCCGGGTAAATAATAAGACCGCTATAATATATAGCGCACGAGTGCAGATATGTATTATTGCTAAGCAAGATGCTTGCGGCCGATCAGGCATTGTCATCATCGCCATGCCGGAGGAAAAGCTTCTCTCAGCTCAGCGCAGCCACTCACTCACACTCTCTCTCTCTCTCTCTTAAGTGTTAAATCACACAACAGAAGGAGTAGCTCGTGCGTGGTCTGAGACTGAGAGAGAGTGCAGGTGCAGCATACTGACTGCTGGTCGCAGCAGAGTCCCTCCCGTGACAACTCACTCTCTGCTAGCTCGATCCGCCGGCCCGGCCGGCCGGCTCCATGCAACCAGATGATCGAGCAGGTGCAGCACCAGCAGGTGTTGAGGTCAATAATGGAGGTCGAGGGGGATCATCGGAGATCGATCTGCTGCTCCGATCCGTGCTCCGGGTCCGGGGGCAGGTGACACGAACCCCAGGCTTTCCTTTACCCTCAGCATCAGCAGCAGCCAGTGTACGTCCTCTCCTCTTTCCACTTCTCGTGACCGGCCAACAACGTGCATTACTGTGCAGTCGATCTATAGTAGTAGTATGTAAACCATCTGGATCAATCCCCCTGCAACAGGCCGGGTCCTCTTTCAGACAGCAACATGCAGCAGCACCAGCTCACTAATAATCAGTCACATGACTCGTGCACTGATAGTCAGTATGTATCATGCATATCTCAGTCCCAAATTAAAGCGAGTCTGATGGCGGAGCTCGATCGATCTATACCAACAGTACGTAGCACGGCAAGGATTCTTGTGATCGATCTGGAATGAACGGCCGGCCAGTAACCGGAAGCATCGGCAATGATGCTTCCGTCGACCCTGAGCATCCGATCCGACCACAGAATATATGCAAAGCGCGCAACAGGAGGCTAATGGGACGTCACCACACCACTATGCTCTCCCTCCCTAGCGACCTGCTGCAGCAAGCACCAAACCATGCATGCTGCAGCCCGGCCGATGCATCATCATATGATACATACGCCGGGTAGAAGCACAAGAATCTGCCTTTTCTCTTTTGCACCACTGCACTGCACGCCCCTTTTACGCAAAAGCAGCGAGAGAATTTGACAGCAGCTGGGCTAGTAAACAGAGACAGAGGAGATGAGGAGGTGGTACGGTGCCTTTCTTTGCATTGCATCAAATCCAATCACCAAGAAAAGCAAGCAAGCACTTAATGATGAGATACCTACGGAGCAAAGCAACAACACTGCACGTACAGCCTCAACTCAATCACCATCCATCCGTCGCCCTCGCCCAGCCAGAATCCCGGCCGGGAGCTCGATCAGCCTCAGCGGGGACACTCACTAGCCTTTGCCGCCCCTTGTCTGTCTTGTGACTGCCTCCTCAACCACACGTATGTCGTCAGGTGAGAAATCACAAGATCATCCATCCCCTGGCTGCAGCTTTTTACGCCCTCAGTTGAGGACACAAGCAAGAGTCATCATGCACCCCCTCTCCTCTCCTCCAGACCTGCAGTACCATCACCACCAGACACAATCATACCACCACACCCAGCAGAGCCCTTTTGTCTTCTCATGCCACCATTCACCCACCCCTTTCACTTTCACCACTCCACAAACACCCATCAGAATTCCAGTGCGGTGAATATTCGATTCCGGGCCTTCTCGCCTTTCAAGGACTCGAATTATGGCCTCGTCAAATAATAGCCCACGTAGCTGCTGTGTCGCCATGATCCCCAAACAGTAAAAAGTTGCCCAATGGAACAAGTCCCCAGTCCTCCTTTGAAGTTATCATCATTGCAAAGCTACAAACAAGGTCCTCATACAAATTTTCGAACCAAATCAAATCCTGAGACACAGTAAAACAGTACGCAAGTAGTACAGCTACAACAAATCTACCCGGAGTCACGGGAGGGCCACCATCACAACAGCAGGCAATGGCCAGGCCATCCATCTTGACATCCGCTCTCCACCGAAGCTGGAATATGGAGGGGGCAAACACAATCCTTTTTACCTGTCATAGCCACCGCCACCAGCACGGCGGCCGCCACCGTAGCCTCTCTCTGGCATCCGATACGGCGAAACTGACCGATCCCTTCTTGACCTACCTCCGCCATAAGGAGGCGGGGAGTACCCCCGCCCACCCCTGCTCTCGTAATAGTCTCGCGGATCCCCCCTGTGGGGGGAGTAGTCCCTGTAGGGAGGGTAGTCTCGACTATCCCTGTACGAAGGATAGTCCCGACTCTCCCTGTATGAATACATGGGAGGTGGAGACCTGCGGTAGCCATAGCCGCCACCACCGTAATAGTCATCACGACCACCACCGCCATAGCCTCTGCGGTACCTCCCACGGTCTCTACGCTCGTACCGATGGCCTGCCAAGGTGTAGCATAAGTAATAGGTAGCACATGAATATGTTTATCCTAAAAGCAAAATAAAACATTTGAACTTGACTGATAAGACATGTCATCACAAAAGGTGAAGGGAAACAGACAAAGAAATATACTGAAAGGATATAAAAGGATGCTGTGAAGTGCAATGGTATCTACAGAATTAAAAATGCTGCTTCTGTACCAAGATAGCTTCCAGGAGTTGGTGTCCTTGGGCGACCACGCCGTGACTGAAACAACATCGAGCAATTTTGGTCAGATTACAAGCAATAATAAGAACTGAAGTATCATTCTTGGATCATGACGTAAATATAATTTCCTCTTACAATCAATGAATATACGACCTGCAATAACGGACCAAGGGAGGAAATAAGTAATGAAGAGCCCAAACTCCAACTAGCAGACATCCAACTTTGCTATGCACATGGCACCGCACATGCTTGACTAATGAATTGGCAATGCCCGTTGATTAGTTGAAGGTGAACACTCAGGTTTAGTTGAAAAATTGCTATGTTTAGTTGTTGTGAATCTTGTGGTGCATAGTAACTCTTTGGGCTGTCCACTGATCGAGCTGTATTTGCTAAAGTTGAAATTGATGAAGTCAGAATCTTGATTGCTGCACATAGCTTGCACAGTATCTTCTGAATAATAACCAAAAAAACTTCCAGGTCAACTCTCAGCACATATGTGGCCACACTTTTAGTATCAATAACCCTAGTGGAGGTAAATACAATACCTTTTCAACTGTAATGTTTCGACCTTCCATTGCAGAATTGTTAAGATACTTGATGCAACGTTCAGCTTCTTCAACAGTGTCCATGGTGACAAAGGCAAATCCACGTGACACGTTTGTATGGGGTTCAAGAACAACATGGCAACCAACCACCTACAGCCCAGAAGATGTTATGATGTGATACTTCTGAGATAAACTTTGCTGAATTTTATATGAACTCAACTAACCTTTCCTTCCTTTGAGAAATAATCTTTAATCTCCCTTTCAGTCACCCTAGATGAGAGTCCAGTCACATATAGAGTATTTCCACGATTAACAGCCTCCTCCTCCCTGCAAAACAGGAAATAATTAAGAATGTGGAGATTTTATACAAAGAATTATTAGCTAACATAAATTAAATGGCATGAAAACTTAAGGTAGCTCACTGAGTAAAAACATTGTTTTACCTCACTTTTTTTCCACTGCATCTCTTTTACTGGTTCATTAGTTTAAACCAATATAATACATATACATGCTATCCATACTATTAAACCACAATTTGATTAACAAAATAAATCTACTTCATTATCAATGAAAAATTTCCTACTCCACTTTAAACAACCATTACCATATTAGATCGCAATTTTGTCATGTAATCAGATCCAGTTTTGCAATTGTCATATAATAGGATCCAGTACAAAAAGGTAATCATTTCACATGAGACACATTGGTTGCTACAAGATCATACTCACCAAAGCGATGAGTTTCTTTATCTTCATTATGGCACATATATTGGCATGCCATGTATATTGTATACGGCTTTCAACTATGACAACGAATCAGTATAAAAAAAAAACTATGACAACGAATCTATAGAAACAAACATGTTACATTTAGATACTCTATATTTTAAATAGCTTATTATACCGAACAGCAATAACACTAGGAAGGCCTACTTTAGAATTGATATTTTTATTCTTAACACATTGACACATGCTACTGCAACAACGACAACCTCACTCAGCTTCTAGTACAATTATCAACTAGCGCACAAAATGTACATGTCAGTTTTCAAATATTCTTAACACATTGACACATGCTATTGCAACATGAACAACCTCATTCGGCTTCCAGTAGCAATACAATTACCAACTAGCGCACAAACTGTACATGTCAATTTTCAAATATTCTTGTGACAAAGGGAAAATCATACAAATTTGATGGAGCCCAGTTCCATTAGAAAAAAAAATAGAGAATGTCTATAGAAACATTTTCAAGCACATGGACCATTTATCAAACGATTTAAATAAAAATATGAGCACCTCTCATGGCTTCTGGATCTTGACCTTGCCTGAGATCTGGGATCAGGCACCGGCGATCTACTCTGAGAGCGAGCTGGAGATCGTGATCTTGATCTTGTTTTTGGGTGCCCCCTGCTGTAAGGAGAAGGGGACCTCGAGTACCTGAAAATAAGAGATCGATCCACTAGCATTTATTAAACATTAAATAGTCATTGTAGTTATGATAAGGAGCTATGGTGAAATATGGCAAGATAATAAGCAGTTGAAACTCTAAATTAGCATGGAAAACCACTATATTGATGCACCCAATTTAAAGGATACACTTCACAAATGTATCAACAAAGGAGATCCCTTGTTTACTGTTAGGAAACTCTTGCGGACAAACACTGAAATCCTAGTGACAGATAAATAAAACTTGGCAGCCAACTTAATTTTTTTAAGAACAACGCAAATCAGTTTATAGTAAGAATCACAGTGCCATCCTAGTGACAGATAGACAAGAACAAAAAAATATCTAAAGCTCGTAAAGTAAGAAAAACAATGTTCTTGCCTTATCATCTACTGTTGATATAATATACCCAAGAAAAGTATTTATAATATGCTAACTGAATTTAACTCTGGAGATAACTCTCTAATCATTGCAGTGGCACAGCTCCATAATGGTTACTTTATCCAAAAAAAACACAGCAGAAGTATCATCCTGTAGTGGTTTACAAAAACTGTTAACTCACCATTTGTGTTGCTACAGTTCCTCTAAACAATAAGTGACTACAGTGCATATAACTTAGACGGCAGTATCTTTGAGGAAAAGGCATGCCCTCAATTGGGTAATGGACTGAGTTTGAATGACTACGTGGGTCAAGTAATTCTCAAAGCTAGCATACCCTAAGACAAAGCAAAAGCATGAATTGCCTAAAAATGTTGTTTGCAACGGCATAAACCAAAACCATTTCGGGGAGCTACTAAGTGCAAGCCTGCTGGGGATAGCACTTGTTCCAGGGCACATATGAGGCACAGGTAGAACAAAAATATAAGGAAAACAAGGAGAACCTTAGCAATTTGAGTGTGTTCATGGAATAGATCACCAAAATTAACCTAAGCTCATGAATACAATGTGACATATTTAGATAGACCTAAAAACATAGAACCTGATCCTAACCGTTTCAGCTATGAAGTGTATTAACAATTTGGTCCAAGTTATTAGACCATGAACACTTTGGATAGTATAAGGAAGCTGTGCCAGATTCAAACAGACACCATTGTTTCTGGTTAATCTTAGGAGGTTACCACATAACCAATTCAAACACATAACCCAACCTGATTCCAAGACAACATCATACAGGCAAGCTGGTGCATCAATATTTCATCACACTAGAGACCTTAGAAGCAATACCTTCGGCAAAGGTGCCCACCAAACTAAACTAACATAGCCCTCAAAAACACAAGCCATCCACTATTTAGCTCAAATGTAACAAACAAAATAACAGAAATCACAACAACACCATCCCTCACGCATGTACTTTCTACATACTTTACAGATCCTGAGTTTAACTGTGCTGTTCCCAATAAAGCCAGAGGGCAGCCACGAAACTAAGACTCTAATCGACAAAACCATAACACTAGAGCCAGATCAGGGGTGGCCAACGAGCGAGGATGATACAATATGAGAAGCGAAATCGGCGTAGTTACCTCCTGCGCGGGGAATCGGCCTGCGAAGACAGAGAAGGGCAACACAAGCGTCAGTACGGAGATCAATGGAATCACCGGAGGAGGGAAAAAAAAACCGCAAACACGAATGAGACCACGACGGCGAGGAGGAGGAGGAGGAGGAGGAGGAGGAGGAGGGAGTCACCATGTTGCGAAGCGGGGACGGCGACGTAGGCGGCGGCGGCGACCGACGCGGTGGAGCTCCCGGCCGTCGCGCGCTGGGCTAGGGTTTGGCTTCTCCCCTCCTCTCCCCTTTCCAGCGTGCTCTCTCTCTCTCAGCTCCTCCAAATGGTATTTGTCGGATGTCGGGCAAAGACCGCAAGAGAGTTGGCGGGCTTCAAGGTCAACGAGGCCCAGCCCAGCCCAGCCCAGTTAATTAACACTGACGCGGCCGGGGAGGGGGGAGGACAGGGAGCACGGCGATCTGGACCGTCCACTACGCGATGGACGGCTCTCACCGCACAAGGGTCCTGCTCTTGCTCTTCCCAGCGACAGGGAGGCGGCGGATGTGCTGGTGGCGCGCCGAGGAAGGAAACCCTCGTGAGGCGGCGGGCGGCGGCGGCGATGCCGCCGGAGACGAAGAGGATGGCGTGGCTGTGGGAGCGCGAGGTCGGGGGCCTCCCACCCAGGCACTTCGCCAACGCCGTCATGGCCTCCAAGGTTTCCCCGTCTCCCTCCTTTGTTACCACGTGCTCTGATGTGCTCACAATTCTGTCGGCACCAACCTTCGATCCATGAATTCGAAAGATATTACGGCGTAGGACTGAGAGAGTAGTGCAGTTCGATTGGGTCTCGTGTTGCTGTAGCTATGCGCGCTTGCTGAGTTTTTTTAGAGAGGTTGGGGATAATTTGTAACCAGTTTGACTGTTGCGGCAGGACTTCGTGCAATCCCTCAGCATACAGAAGAGGCTACGGAAGCACAGGGGCTGCGTCAACACGATAAGCTTCAACGCGGACGGGAGATTCATCCTCTCCGGGGCGGACGATCGGACCGTCGTGCTGTGGGACTGGGTGGAGTCGGTGCCGACCTTCTCCTTCCACACTGGACACAGCAACAACCTGCTTCATGCGCTGTTCATGCCCTTCTCCGACGACCGGAGCATTGTCACATGTGCTGCTGATGGCGAGGTATCCATACACGATTCTATCCTGGCAATGCCGAATTCGATGATCTGTTGTTTATCGCACTCTTGTTAGTCACTCAAGCATCTTTGCTGTGTTAATCATTTATGAACCGAAACAGGTAAGGAATTCGCGGATACGGGAAGGGGGTCGCGTAACTACAGACAAACTTGTTGAGTTAGAGTATGCGGTACACAGATTAGCTGTTGAACCAGGAAGTCCTTACACATTCTACTGCTGCTGTGAAGATAGCTCCGTGTGGCTTGTATGTTGCTGAGTTCCTTTGCTTCTTTTTTCTCCCCCTGCTGAACTCTACTGTTGCTGACCTTGTTTTTTCTCCAGTTTGACCTCAGGGGGAAGGATGCCGTGGAACTCTTTAAATGTAGGGCTGCAGACCATTTCGCTGCTGACTACATCGAACTCTTTGCTATTGACATAGACCCAAGGAAGCCATGCTGTTTTGCTGTTGCTGGATCAGATGAGTATGTAAGGATATATGATTCCCGCAAGATTTGTCGGGATGGGAATTCTTGTTTTGGTCACCCAACTGAGCACTTCTGCCCTCCGCATTTGATTGGTGAAAACAAAGATGGAATAACTGGTTTGGCTTACTCACAGACCAGCGAGCTATTAGCATCCTATAGCCATGACAATATCTACCTTTTCTCAAGAGAGCATGGTTTACACTTCAACAACATTGAGGTAGATGAACTACTCCTGATGGATGAGACCGGCCCCTTATCTTTTAATAGAGATAAGTTGCCTATACCTAAGGCATTCAAGGGGCACACGAACCAACACACCATTAAGGGGGCTAACTTCCTTGGACCCAACTGTGATTATGTTACCTCTGGGTCAGACTGTGGCCGGATATTTATTTGGGGAAAGAAGGATGGGGAGCTGATCAGAGTGATGAGTGGAGATAAACATATTGTAAACTGTGTCGAACAGCACCCTTCTGGGATTGTTGTTGCAAGCAGTGGCATTGATAACGATATTAAGATTTGGGAACCTGGTGAAGGTGAAGATCCCTCCATCGCTCCCGTAGACAAGGTATGTACATAGGTACATTGCTGTACTTGAATTTCTTATCATTCTACTACCTTGTTGGTTGTTATGTTATTTCTTCTTTGTGTGCATAACTTGTCATAGATGCCATATATTCTTTGTTTGAGAAAAAAATGTCATAAATGCTGTATTGTATTGGGTAGACATGGCTAAATGTTCATATAGCAATATTCGCATAATAACGAATTAGTTTTGTTTGAGATATGTTCAAAATAAACCTGGAGTGTGCCCCCACCCTCCAACAACACAAAACACATGCTTCATCTTTACCTTTCTGTTTAGAAAAATGAAATAGGCAAGTTCATTTGCATTGCGAATCTGAAGTATTCAGTGTAAGCTGTATATTTTTGCTGTAAAAGGAAAATTACCATGGAGGACCAGTTTCACATTAGAAAGCAGATTGAGTTTACGAATGATGTATCTTGTTTCTGAAGTCACTATTGAACTACCTAAATCTAAAATTATGAAAATCTGCTTACATATTATCCATAAAACTAAAGGATAGCGATCGAATTGTTGTTTCAGTTTTTTAATAGGTTTCGATGAAAAAGGAAAAGGATGCGCTATCTAATCTCTTTGCCCAAGCAAAGAACTTATTTTTATTTTTGCATTGCAACAATGGCATGTTCCTCCAAACAATGTTGCTTTTCTTTTTGCCCATTATTTGACACTGTTGGAGATATTGTTTGCTGCTTTGAAAAAATTCTGGGCTATTGGTTCATGTTTTGCTACTGCTTTATGAATGATCTAGAATCTTGATATATTTGGAACTTACTTTTTGAAGCTCGAGGAAGATATGTGGCTCTCCAGCAGCAGTGATTCCGATGGCCTTATTTACAGCGATAATTTTGATTATGTGATGGACCTGGATGATATCTATTTGTATGGAAATGGTGATGAACATTCATCTGAGGAAGATGAAGATACCTCATCGGAGGAAGATGATTGTGATGACAGTGCCAAAGAAGATGACGATGGTGACAACAGCACCAAAGAAGGTGTTGATGATGAAAACGGTGCCGAAGATGTGAGCGATGGTTGACGACAATATAACAGGCAAGGAAGATTGCAGTCAGCTATTAGTCCAAGAGCAGCTGCTACTGATTTTGTTGTACCTGATCTTGGGGGGAGCCATGCTTATTGATGTGAACCCGCTAGGGTTTGTGCCCGATCTTTCGATGAGAGGCGTGGGGGATAACTCGATTGGAGGAGACGACGTTCACGGCCTGACTACAACCTTGCAAAGACTGCGCCTTAGCGACCGATACACCACCTCCTTTGGTTGCCGCGATCTTGTAGGAGCGCGTCACCCGACCTGTCCTGCAAGCAATCGAAGAATATTGTAGCCCAAAAGGATATTCCAGATTAGAGCA
>OAMR01000241.1:768456-806717 GCA_900205405.1 Echinochloa crus-galli
ATTACCATGTACCTCGCGTCGACGCTGACCACCCCTACCTCGGCGATTATGACGTAGCCCGGCGGCGAGCAGGATCTTGGTCATCGACTTCAGTATCCGCACTGTATGCATTGTCGTCAAAACTTTCTTCCTTCTTGTCAGTCTTGCTACCATCCTTTTTGTCATCTCCATCACGCCCGCTAGTGGTTTTAGCATGCATCTCATCAAATCGCCTCAAAAGTGAGGCAAGACTCTTGTCCACACGAGCCACTGATGCCTCCATCTTCGTCAGCTTGCTATTGGTTGCGATTTGTGCGGCCTCCAATTGTCCAATCTTGTCATTCGTCACCAGCAAGTCATTATCAATCCCCTCGTTGTGCGTCTTCACCAACCTTTCAAAATGTTGTATGACGCCGAGAGGACCGAGAAGGAATCGGATTCGCGCGGGCTGGATTCGGACTGCAGAAAAGCGTCGACTTGTGATGGACGCCACGGTCGCATACGGACTCGGATTGGGCGTTCAAGTACTTCAAGGAAAGATTATCAAGTCTACTTTCCAAAGGATCCAACCTCGCGTCCATATCTAGTCGGAGTCGGCCACAATCGTCTATTTTGTGTCGAGACGTTTTCTGCCCATGATGCTGCGTCATCGTATTTTGGCCCAATGGGCCGTGTATCATGTAGAGTCCATTATGGACACGTCCTAGGGTTGGAGCACGACCCCAGCACCCCTCTGGTCGTCCTCCCTTTGTTTTATACCCCTTAGCCACCGCCAAGAACACTTGGGTTTTGTTTAGATCAAGTTTAGCCATTGCTACTTGCTTGTAAGCGCGCGTGCTGGTCCAGCCGCCCGTCTTCGAGTCTACGGAACCCCACTTCGTTGGTGATTGAGTTTGAGATTGAGACACTTCATTCCCATCTAGTAAATTCAGTACTTGTATCATACTTGTTCTTGCTAGTTCTTCGATTGCTTGCAGGAACGGGGTCACGCTCCACAAGATCGCGACAACCAAAGGAGGTGGTGTATCGGTCGCTAAGGCGCAGTCTTTGCAAGGTTGTAGTCAGGCCGTGAACGTCGTCTCCTCCAATCGAGTTATCCCCCACGCCTCTCATCGAAAGATCGGGCACAAACCCTAGCGGGTTCACATCAGTTGGTAATCAGAGCGAGGTTTATCGGTGAGAGACTCTCAATTCTTTGCTGATTTTAATTTCCTATAGTCCAGAAAAGCCAAAAAAAATAGTAGATTAGTTTTACGCAATCCTATAAACCCTTTGAGCCTTTGCTAGTACTGCTTAGTTAGGGCTTGTTGAGTTTTCGGTTGCATCGGTCGCGTCGAGTTGCTGGTCTTAGTTTAATCCTTTAGAGTTTCGAGTTCTTGTCACTTTCTGATTCGGAGTTCCTGTCCAACAAGAAAACTGCTGCAGTTTCCACGTCCAATATCCAAATCAGGTGTTTTAGTACAATCTGGAAAGCTTAACTCGTGCTCTTTCCAACGGATCTGACCGTGCTAAAAATTCCTTCTGAGCACTCCGCAATCGCCTTTGAGATTTGCGTGTCTGGTTAGCTGAAATAAGAATTGAAATCTGTTTTGTTAGGGGTTGTATGCTGCCATTTGTTTTGGTTGTCATAGCATTAATCAAAAGATTTTAGTCCCCAAAAGAAGAGGAACAGAAAAAAAAGAAAAAAAAGAAAAAGAAAGAAAGAAAGAAAGAAAGGGGCTGATCTGTTCATCGTGAGTATCTATTGTTTTCGGTGGTGCATTGTAACTTCCCTTGTGTCGAGGCTCGCGTCTCTAGCACGGTCTAGGCTAGGACCAGCACAGTACCGCCGTTGAACGATTATTCAGCTTGCTTTGTTTAACTAACGTGGTGCTAGCTATTCCTTGTTTTTTAGCCCACCTATAGCTCCACATATCCGACTACAGCTTGACAGGTCTTTTTGCTGCGGCACCGATACACTTCACTCCGGGGTTGCAGACTTGTTGGTAGCCGTGTCCTCCTGTCGAGCAAGGTAAGAATTAGTAAGAGCTTGTATAACAGGTTGAGAGTGAGCGCCTTACAAATAGCTACATCCTATTAGCTGTAGGGCTTTTATTTCTTCACTTGTTTTTCTTGTTGTCCTGTTTACGAATCCGATTCCTTCTCGGTCCTCTCCATGATTCCTGATCAAAACAAGAGTGCACGGGTCTCCACATTCTAAATATGATGAACATGAACTCAAGAGTGAACTCACCTGAGGATTAAGTTGTTTAGCACGAGCACGAGTTATAGGACCAGCAACGATAGGAGGAGATGGCGTGGATGTATCGTCGGCATGCATGTCCTCATCACTTATACCGCACGCTAGATAGGATTCTCAAATGTGTCCGCATGATGCCTGCTAGGTTACTGTTTAGTTTTCCTCTTCACTCTTCAGTCTTTCACCTGTATATATTTTCTTCAGAATTGAGATAGTCTGGCATGGTGATGTAGATGTCTAGTGAAAGCGATTATCCAGTGAAAGACTAAGAGCAACTTTGGGCATCATGATATTGGATATAACATTAAGTTTTCATCCACTCCCGCTCCTTAAAAAAATACATGCCATCCTATAGATATTAGACACCTGTTTCTCCTTTCTCCCCTTCTTGCCTTTGCTAAATAAATACTGTCATCTCTCAGCTCTCACAAATAAATCAAAATACATTTCTAATGTAATACAAAATGAAAGATGATAAGCTCATTCGATCCATTTTCTTAATCTTTATGCACAACTTACAACAACCAATATTTTGAATTGGAAAGGGTACGTATTATATGTGGAATATTATTCTACCCAGGCGAAAAACACTCCTACTACCTTTATGTAGGTTCCACGTTTGGACTTTGGAGCAGCTCTATTCTATTTTGTTTATTATTTGTACTCCCTCCGTCCGTAAAAGAATGCAATTCTCGCTTACCGAGGAGTCAAACATTTTCAATTTTGACCAAATGTGTACAAAATAATACTAACATTTGCGTCTTAAAATAGATCTAGTATGAAAATATATTACATAATTAATCTAATGATAGTTTTTTTATATTATAAATGTTTGTATTTTTTTATATACATTTGGTCAAACTTAAAAGTGTTTGACTCCTCGGGATGCGAGAGTTGCATTCTTCCACGGACGGAGGGAGTATAATTGTATGTAAAGCTGAATTTTGTTTTCATAAAATTTCCACAAAACAAAAATCGTGAAACCGACCACAAGTGTACAAGTGGGGGCCGACCTCCATTAATCCACACCCGCTCCTTAAAAAAACAATTTTCTCTGCCTTCAAGCCGGAGAAGGAAAAAAATCTCACGTCTCCTGCACCGGGCGCACCTCTGGCCCTCCGGCCCTCTCGCCGTCGCCGCCCATGGAGTCCGTCGCGGCCGCCGCGATCTCCACCACCTCCCGGTCTCTCCCGCTCCCCTTCTCCTCTACCCCGCTGCACCGACGGCGCCGTTCCTCCTTCCTCCCCGTCGCCGCCTCCAAGCGTACGTGCCCTTCCCCTTCCCTCCCCTCCCCTCCCCTCCCCTCCATGCGCGTCTCATTTCGACCTCTCTGGTGGCGTAATCCTCATCCACGCACCATTTACAGGTCACGACGACGACAAGGAGGCCGCCAACGGGCGCGAGCCCACCGGCCTTGCGCCGTATGGACTCTCCTTCTCGCCGCTCTCCAAGGTACGGACGAGCGATCTCCAGTTGCTTTGCTTTGTGGTGGTTATCTCCAATAACCTCCGATAGCACGCTGTCCTGATTCGTTCGGTTTCGTGCCGTTTCTGGAGGTTTCGTGGTGCATTTTCTGTTTCGTCCTTTTGTAGCAATTCGGATCAAATTCGATGCGTTCAGGCTTGCCTTGCGCTGGCAGATTCACGCGATCTCGTGCAATTTCTTGCTTCGATTCGGTTCCGTGCTGTCGGCAAATGGTCGGATCAAGCTGGTTGATGCTGATGCCGGCTCACCTGGTTCGTGTGTGTCGCATCTGCAGGACGCGGCCATGGGGCTGGTGGTGAGCGCTGCCACGGGGAGCGGCTGGACGACGGGATCGGGGATGGAGGGCCCGCCAACGGCGAGCAGAGGCGGTGGTGCTGACAGGCCGGAGATCTCGACGCTCCCTTGGTCGCTCTTCACGAAATCACCGCGGCGCCGGATGCGGGTTGCCTTCACCTGCAATGTGTGTGGGCAGCGGACAACCAGAGCCATCAATCCTCATGCCTACACTGATGGAACTGTGTTTGTTCAGGTAACTATGTATTAGTGTAACCTTTGTGTTAATAAGAGTCCAAGTTGAGCTGATTTTTGTTCTGCCTTGGCTAAAGTGTATTGAGATGCACTTGTGGTGGTTGGTTCTGTGTACATTTTCTAATCTGCAATATCATTGTTGGTACATAGCATAGCGTAGGATCTAGATGGGCTTCTGAATATTGAAAGAAATGACTAAGTCAATAATTAGTACAGAATTACCATGGCCTATAAAATTGAGCATCAGTACAATTCGAATTTGAAGAACTTTCTTATCCTAGAGATGATAATCACCTGATATTTGACTAGGCATGTAATGTTCTGACCCATTTGAGTAAATCCAACCAAGTGAGGCCACCAGGCTAGTCTTCAGATGATTGTAACTGTTCTGACCTATTTTTGGTCCTTCTATAAATCGACGCGCAAAGATTTTGTGTGATACTTAGTATCATGAGAAAATAGAGGTTTTGTCAACTTTTCTTGTGTCCTATATAGAAATATATAAATATTGGGCTGGCTTTAGTGTGCTTTCTTTTATAGTTTCAGATGTGTCCCATTGCTTAAATGATTTTAGTCCATTCCAATTTATATTACTATATTGCTTCTTTTGCTGTACAAGCATGAAATTCCCCAGATTATGGTTTATCATTGTTATCAAATAGGTTTGTAGTTAGCTCTGGCCTTTGAGTTTAATTTTTATGCATCTTGATGAACTCCGAATCAAGATTTGTCACATATAATTTGCTCCAAACTGTATGAAATTTCTTCTATGTTGTTCCTTTTCACATTTGGATGTTCTTGTCTTCGTTCCCCATCCGGGTGCTTCATTTTCTGCCTAGTTGCTTGCTTTCATATTTATCCACATCTACTGAATTTTTGGTCTACTCTACTGTTCCAGTGCTGCGGTTGCAATGTATTCCATAAGTTGGTTGACAACTTGAACCTGTTCCATGAGATGAAGTGCTATGTTGGTCCAGACTTCCGCTATGAAGGGGATGCTCCATTCAACTACCTTGACAATAACGACGATGGCAACACTATCTTCCCTCTCTAAACCCTCCCTTGTGCTCCAGTGCATGATGTTGTTCTAATTTGCCGGTGTAGCTCTATGTAATAAGCTGATGTACCTTCCTGAACTTGTAATAGTATATACAGATGTATATAATTGTTTGTACTTAGTGAATACCCTGTGCTGCAAAATTTTATACAGGTAGTAGATAATGGAATAGGCGTGGAAGTTTATGTGTTCGGCCTTGTTGTGTTCTATGGTGTCTGAATATGCTATATTTGGCAGTGGTTTGTGTAGATTGGAGATTGTTGTTTTCAGGTTCTGGTTCTGGTGCCTTTCCAAATGTTGTGTTGAATTGGAACAACAGCCTAGCAGATGTGCACACTGAAGGGTAAATCCTCTTTTGATCAAGTGAAGGGTAAATCCTTGAGGGCTGAGGGGTTCAAACTCTACTGAAATTCACCCAAAAAGAGTTTAAAGTATTGTTCGGTACAAAATTAATAAAAAGCTGTTCTCTGTTTGCCGTCTACAGTGAATGCACAACTTATTTTGAGCCTAATTAATCAATTTTTTGATAATTTTTCGCACATACAACCGAAATGTATGTTACAGTGGCGCAATGATTACGAAGAGACCCCAAACTTTCGAATTTGGGAACTAAACGAGGCCGCATTTTCATTTGAAAACATGTGACGAGTTTCTTCGGATTCTTGCCGGTTTGTGATGAGTTTGATCGAAAATTTGAAAACTAATAAAAGTTACAGCCAGATGCCCAGATCAAAGGAAAGCAACCCTGCTCTTTTCTTCCTCCTCACACATTCCCGCAAACTGCATCAGTATCCATCCCAGTGGTGGGTTGGTTCGCGCTCTCCAATCCGCAAAGGAGATCCATCCTGGCGCCATCCAAACCCTAAATCTCCCCCGCCTCGCTTTCGCTTCGCACCGGCTGCGGCGGCGGAGGAGGAGCAATGGCGAGGCGAGGCCTCAGCAGCAGAGGTAGGAGCTGAACCGACCCGACGTGACCCAGCCAATTTGGCGCGGCGATCACTCTCCTTGTTCGGATCTGAGATCGGAAGCGCAGGCGGCGGCGGCGGCGCGGACGCGGCGCTGAAGGCGGACGCGGCGGCGATGCGGCTGGTGTGGCGCAGGGGCGCCGTGCGGCTGGTGCTCGTGTCGGCAATCGCCTGGGCCATGCTCGTGCTCCTCGCCCTCGCCTTCCACCTCTGGTCCTGTAGCTCCTCCGTCGCATTCCTCTCAGGTCATTCCGCGCGGCTTCCCTCGCTTCTCCTAAGTCCTAACGCGTCGAGAATCCATCGATCGTCCTTTTGTAGCATTCGGATCAAATTCGATGCGTTTAGGCTTGCCTTGCGCTAGCAGATTCACGCGATCTCGTGCAATTTCTTGCTTCGATTCGGTTCCGTGCTGTCGGCAAATGGTCGGATCAAGCTGGTTGATGCTGATGCCGGCTCACCTGGTTCGTGTGTGTCGCATCTGCAGGACGCGGCCATGGGGCTGGTGGTGAGCGCTGCCACGGGGAGCGGCTGGACGACGGGATCGGGGATGGAGGGCCCGCCAACGGCGAGCAGAGGCGGTGGTGCTGACAGGCCGGAGATCTCGACGCTCCCTTGGTCGCTCTTCACGAAATCACCGCGGCGCCGGATGCGGGTTGCCTTCACCTGCAATGTGTGTGGGCAGCGGACAACCAGAGCCATCAATCCTCATGCCTACACTGATGGAACTGTGTTTGTTCAGGTAACTATGTATTAGTGTAACCTTTGTGTTAATAAGAGTCCAAGTTGAGCTGATTTTTGTTCTGCCTTGGCTAAAGTGTATTGAGATGCACTTGTGGTGGTTGGTTCTGTGTACATTTTCTAATCTGCAATATCATTGTTGGTACATAGCATAGCGTAGGATCTAGATGGGCTTCTGAATATTGAAAGAAATGACTAAGTCAATAATTAGTACAGAATTACCATGGCCTATAAAATTGAGCATCAGTACAATTCGAATTTGAAGAACTTTCTTATCCTAGAGATGATAATCACCTGATATTTGACTAGGCATGTAATGTTCTGACCCATTTGAGTAAATCCAACCAAGTGAGGCCACCAGGCTAGTCTTCAGATGATTGTAACTGTTCTGACCTATTTTTGGTCCTTCTATAAATCGACGCGCAAAGATTTTGTGTGATACTTAGTATCATGAGAAAATAGAGGTTTTGTCAACTTTTCTTGTGTCCTATATAGAAATATATAAATATTGGGCTGGCTTTAGTGTGCTTTCTTTTATAGTTTCAGATGTGTCCCATTGCTTAAATGATTTTAGTCCATTCCAATTTATATTACTATATTGCTTCTTTTGCTGTACAAGCATGAAATTCCCCAGATTATGGTTTATCATTGTTATCAAATAGGTTTGTAGTTAGCACTGGCCTTTGAGTTTAATTTTTATGCATCTTGATGAACTCCGAATCAAGATTTGTCACATATAATTTGCTCCAAACTGTATGAAATTTCTTCTATGTTGTTCCTTTTCACATTTGGATGTTCTTGTCTTCGTTCCCCATCCGGGTGCTTCATTTTCTGCCTAGTTGCTTGCTTTCATATTTATCCACATCTACTGAATTTTTGGTCTACTCTACTGTTCCAGTGCTGCGGTTGCAATGTATTCCATAAGTTGGTTGACAACTTGAACCTGTTCCATGAGATGAAGTGCTATGTTGGTCCAGACTTCCGCTATGAAGGGGATGCTCCATTCAACTACCTTGACAATAACGACGATGGCAACACTATCTTCCCTCTCTAAACCCTCCCTTGTGCTCCAGTGCATGATGTTGTTCTAATTTGCCGGTGTAGCTCTATGTAATAAGCTGATGTACCTTCCTGAACTTGTAATAGTATATACAGATGTATATAATTGTTTGTACTTAGTGAATACCCTGTGCTGCAAAATTTTATACAGGTAGTAGATAATGGAATAGGCGTGGAAGTTTATGTGTTCGGCCTTGTTGTGTTCTATGGTGTCTGAATATGCTATATTTGGCAGTGGTTTGTGTAGATTGGAGATTGTTGTTTTCAGGTTCTGGTTCTGGTGCCTTTCCAAATGTTGTGTTGAATTGGAACAACAGCCTAGCAGATGTGCACACTGAAGGGTAAATCCTCTTTTGATCAAGTGAAGGGTAAATCCTTGAGGGCTGAGGGTTCAAACTCTACTGAAATTCACCCAAAAAGAGTTTAAAGTATTGTTCGGTACAAAATTAATAAAAAGCTGTTCTCTGTTTGCCGTCTACAGTGAATGCACAACTTATTTTGAGCCTAATTAATCAATTTTTTGATAATTTTTCGCACATACAACCGAAATGTATGTTACAGTGGCGCAATGATTACGAAGAGACCCCAAACTTTCGAATTTGGGAACTAAACGAGGCCGCATTTTCATTTGAAAACATGTGACGAGTTTCTTCGGATTCTTGCCGGTTTGTGATGAGTTTGATCGAAAATTTGAAAACTAATAAAAGTTACAGCCAGATGCCCAGATCAAAGGAAAGCAACCCTGCTCTTTTCTTCCTCCTCACACATTCCCGCAAACTGCATCAGTATCCATCCCAGTGGTGGGTTGGTTCGCGCTCTCCAATCCGCAAAGGAGATCCATCCTGGCGCCATCCAAACCCTAAATCTCCCCCGCCTCGCTTTCGCTTCGCACCGGCTGCGGCGGCGGAGGAGGAGCAATGGCGAGGCGAGGCCTCAGCAGAGGTAGGAGCTGAACCGACCCGACGCGACCCAGCCAATTTGGCGCGGCGATCACTCTCCTTGTTCGGATCTGAGGGTTCTGTCGCAGGCGGCGGCGGCGGCGCGGACGCGGCGCTGAAGGCGGACGCGGCGGCGATGCGGCTGGTGTGGCGCAGGGGCGCCGTGCGGCTGGTGCTCGTGTCGGCAATCGCCTGGGCCATGCTCGTGCTCCTCGCCCTCGCCTTCCACCTCTGGTCCTGTAGCTCCTCCGTCGCATTCCTCTCAGGTCATTCCGCGCGGCTTCCCTCGCTTCTCCTAAGTCCTAACGCGTCGAGAATCCATCGATCCATTGCAATGTACTACATAGGCTGCGCTGCTACCAGTGTACCTTAGCTGCTCAGCTTCGTGTTTGCAATGCGCTTATGCCTTGAGCTTGATGATACATCAGTATAACACCTTGTCTGCTTACGTTTGTTTGGAACTAACTCGAGTAGTAGCAGGACAACCTGGTTGTTTTGAATTTCGGTTCCTTTCACGTTTAGTGCACAACAGTGCCTTGAGGCATCTTGCTTCTGAGTTACAGCTTATGTTCATTGCTTGTTTGCCTGCTCATGGACACCATAATTATAGGTTCTTCTAATACTACAATCTCTGATGATGCAGTTTCAATGCTACATCTTCTGATATTTTTTTCACACTACTTACTCTGAACTCTGAAGTTAAATGCATTCCAGTCTTCCATCGAATGCCTCACATGGTTTCCTATGCCTTGCAACTTGCATCTCTGCAGCTCTTTGTAGAAAAGACAGTAAGGTTCTCAATGTGTTGGACTCATTGAGGCTCTCATCAAAACCACTCCACCGTAAGACTTGTGCCTTCAAAAAATTCTGTCGGACAGTAAACCTTGACTGCTTTATAGCCTCACTTTTACTTCAATCTACAGGCTGCCCGATACCTGTTGCAGATGATCCAGATGCTGTTGCCATTCCAAAGAGGACTCCCAACACAATTGTAAAGAAGTTATCATATATATCTGTCGACAAGCAGGATAAAGATCCTTCACCGCTGTTTGGAGGACGTCAAAACTGGAAACAGAGAGAGGAAAGCTTTAAGCTGAATTCTACCATGAAGGTAGCTACTTGCCTTTAGTACATGTGTACACTGTATAAACTTTCTTTTATGCTTGGTTCTTAATTTCTAAGCTGCAATGTTTCATTTAAGTGGCAATAAATGGCTAAATGCATAATGGTAGAAAGATCAGCTGCATTCTCCTTTTACTCTGTAGGTGGGGCATGGCGCTGAAGCATTTGCATATTTTATTGAATGCTAAATAATAGGTCTGGTATCAAACGACACATAGATGAACAAAGTAATCGCACCTTTGGGTAGGACTATACCTTCACTGAGAAAGTTTCTTTGCACCATGGGGTGAACTACATTTGCATTCATGTGTTTTGATGTTTCCATCATTAATCTGTTGTTTCGCATTCATGGTGTCTTGCAAACTACAATGAGGCGCACAAGATGTGTGAACTGTCTTGGAAACATCATCAAGATAAAAAAAATTATCTGAAACTTATTTACCATATTTTAATCTCACAGAATTGCTTGCTACAGCATAACATCTATGAGATATCTTCCGAGATCCACTGATGATGAATCTACACTGAAGTTTTTTTTCTTCTGATATTTAATCTACACTGAAGTTGGAATGTTTGTGGCCAATTAGTGTAATTTTCTAGTGCTAGTATGAAATATGACATGCATTTTTATCATTCTTTCAAGATAATAGTGCACATTTGCTGTCTAAATGATAGCTTAATACGACCTTTTCTTTCTCCTCATCTTCTGAATCTTAGGTTAGGATGGTTTATCATTAAGCCTCTGAACTCTGCTACGTGTTTGGTTTTGTGATATATGCTCAGGTGCACTGTGGATTTATGAAAAATAGTGGTGCAGATATGGATAGTCTTGATGTCAAGTACATACAGAAATGCAAATTTGTGGTTGCCTCTGGTATTTTTGATGGTTATGACATTCCCCATCAGCCATCAAATATCAGTCGTCGGTCTCAGAAGTTGTTCTGCTTCCTGATGGTGGTAGATGAAGTATCTCTTGATTTTATTGAAAAGAATACCACTGTCAGGGTTGACGACGCTGGAGGAAAATGGGTTGGTATATGGCGACTTATAATGGTACATCGCCTCCCATTTGATGAACCTAGAAGGAATGGAAAAATACCAAAGATTTTAACACACAGACTATTTCCTCAAGCTTGGTATAGCATTTGGATTGATGGGAAAATGGAGCTCATAGTTGATCCGCTGCTTATTCTCGAGAGGTCAGCTTTCTATCTGGAACCTCAGACACATCATATTCCTTGGTCGATGATCTGAAATGGAAATTCTTTTCAGATATCTCTGGCGTGGAAAATACACATTCGCAGTAGCTGTCCATAAGCATCACAGGAGCATCTATGAAGAGGGTGATGCAATCAAACGACGGAAGCGATATGCTCGTCCTTTGGTTGATCTTCAGATGAAGATGTACTATTACGAGGGGATGGAGCCGTGGAGCCCAAAGAAAAAGATGCCTAGTGGTGAGTAAAAAATCACATATGCTTACAGAGTTCTATCAATTTTCTTGTATGATAGTCTTGAAACTGTTCTCGTTGCTTAGGCTAAATTTGAGTAGTTTCTATAATAACTGGTCTGTTTTTTCTACCACTTCAGTGCTGATGAAACCATTTATAACTTGCAGATGTGCCAGAGGGTGCGGTGCTGATCCGGGAGCACACAACAATGACCGATCTATTCAGCTGCCTCTGGTTCAATGAGGTCAATCTTTTCACACCACGTGATCAGATCAGCTTTGGCTATGTGGTGCATAGACTTGGAAATGCTCTTAAGTTCTTCATGTTCCCCAACTGTGAGTACAATTCGCTGTTCATCTTGCACAGACACACAAGAGAGCACTCATCAAAAGTCGAATGGGCCAAAACAATCGATGAAATTGTGAAGAAGGGGCTTAAGGAGAGTAGAGCAGGATTTGGGCTTTGGACTCCCTATCCTGCAGATCTCAGTTCTGTCGAACTCCCCGCTGTAAAAAGAACTTCTCCAGCAGGCTAGGCTGAAAAAATTTGTGATCTTTGGTTCTTTTGTGACTGTGCAAAGTAGAACGCTGTTTCTTTTCTTTTTTTTGTTTAATCAGTTTCGGATGAGATCCTGTAATTTTCTGTAGATTCTTGGCTGAACATAGGGAGTATTGTAGGTTAATGCTTGCAGTTTTGTTGCTTCCAGTTCTGTGAAAAATTATACGATCACACTTGTAAAAGAACAGCGGAATGTAACAGATCGGACTCGTGTCACTGCTGATGAAATCATACGATCAATCATCACAGCATCATACTCCGTATCTCGTATCATGATTGACATAGGTGTGATACAAATATTACTTGCAAATAATAAAAGAATCATGGCCCATCAGATCTGGAACGCTCTGTGCGAAGGAGCAGGAATATCAAAACGACAACTAATAACACTAAAAGGATAATCACTGCAATGCATCATGCGCTTATAAATGAATTGTGTTTCTTCGACATGATACAAACAATTCCTTCTACATTCTCTCATCTAGCCAAAGTTCCTACGCCAGAATCACAAGGACCAACTTGAGTGGAATACAAGAGCAGGTGTGCATCTCCTCCCATCCACATTGAACACGATACCAGGTTGCACAGCAGCCTTCTTGCCTGTAAATTGACCGAATTCTGTGAAAACTCTGCTAGCTTCACCAGCATTTACTGAAATCAGCTCAGCAAGGGAAACAGCAATGTTCTTCGATCTCAGCATTAGGCCACCAGCATATTTGTGACTTTTATTCAGCAAAGGTGGCCTCAATGAAGAACGCAAGCTGGCCAGCCAATGTTCCTGTCAAGCAAACTGTTACCTTATACATTAGCAGGCAAAAGGATAGCATCTAAGGCATCACTGGTTGTCTGAAGAAACTACCTCTCGGAGTTTTGGATCAGTTGAAAAATCCTCACACTTTGCACCAACTGGTACAGCAGCAACAGACAATGAGTCATTGATGTTTGACAAGTACATCACCTTTGACAACACAAGAGGGCTCCCAATATGATCAACATCGCCTCCCATTTGATGAACCTAGAAGGAATGGAAAAATACCAAAGATTTTAACACACAGACTATTTCCTCAAGCTTGGTATAGCATTTGGAAAAAGGATGGAAGGCATATGATTATATTAATAAGAGGTTTCAATGGACATGTGAAGCAAAAACAAAAGCAGAAACCCAGAACTGAACACTAAGTTCACCACTGACCTTAAATGAATGTCAGAATTAGAACAGATATTAAGAGCGCATGAGACAAAAAAAAAGTACGGCTTGTTGCCTTCTTACCAATGCAACACCGTAACAGAGACATCTCATCTTCCAGATATATTAGAGGAACTAGAATGGCACAATTGTTTATATGCCATTTTATGAAAGGAATAACAAACACTCCTACTGTGCGTGTCCTTGTGGAACTGCTGGCACAAATCGTCCATGGTGAGCCAATTTACGTGAACTTCAGACTGAAGAAAATATGAATTGCCAACAAAAAACCAAACGTATCACTGGTTGCCTAGCCTAGGGCAGCTGTGCAGCCTCATTGTTAAGGTTAGTACAATCATAATTCAGAACTCAGATGGAACTGGGTCTATGCCGTGTAACTAACACTCACGCAGTCCGTCCTTACTGCCCCTTCAGATAGCAAACTAACTGCTAGAAGTCTAGAACACAACAGTCGAAATGGAGCAGTCCATCAACCATGACTACCATCGCCCTCCTAATTTCTCTACCCAAGAAAAATCCAAAGACTCTGCAATGGAACTCATATACATGATTGTACAACACACAAGCCTCAGCTTCCACAAAACCCTACATTCATTCAAAAGGGGATAGGCTTATGCAATTGCAGATGCATTCGCGCTAAAACCCGCTCGCATCCTCACCCCTGGGCAACGCAAACGGGAACCTCTAGGGCGTCGATTTGAACCGCGCGAACAGAAGGAGAAGGATATGAGTTCGCTTACCGGGTTGGGGCTCGGATGCGGCAGCGGCAGCGGCAGCGGCGGCGTAGGGCGGCGGAAGGAGAGGAAGAAGCGCTTGGCCGAGTCGGCCATGCCGGTGGCCCGATCCACCGCGCTCGCCCACGCCGCCTCCATCCTTCCCGCTCGATGATTCCACGCCCTTCTGCAGAGCGGCGACAGAGAAAAGGGAGGATGCTTCGAGGAGGAAGGAGGCAAACCAAGGCAAAGCGAAAGGTGAGAGCCCGTGGCTTCTGGATTTGGAGCTCGAAATCGCCTCCCAGTGTTGAACAGACTCTCGGCCGTTGGACTCGCGTCAAGATTCGTGCTCTCTATCTCTCGAGAATTCAAATTACTTGGAAGGTGATCCGCACAAATTTGCGCGGATAGTTAGCTTTTTATACTAATATTTAGTTATTTTAACTTAAATATAATTTTATTTAAAAATTCGTTGTTCTATTGTCAATACGGTTTGTCCAAGTGTGCTCAAACTAACCTATCATTTTTTATCATCATGTATGTGACACATGGTATGAATTAATGATGTAAACTTATATTTACTAATTATATTTGACACTGATTATTTGATCTAACTTATAATTTTCTTATTTATTTAATTTAGAATTTAACTATTTATTTACTCTAATCAATGGACCTTAAAGCACCTTTCATCAGTTACATGTGAAATCAATGTGATGCCCTTCGCTCATTGTTGAACTCTAGTCACCTCAGTTTCTCCGCTTTGTTTTTCCCGTTTCTGCTCCTTCTGCACTAACTCCCTAACGAAGACCATCAAATGGGTTTGAGCGCGGGTAACCCGTTTAATGATCTTTCGCTATAGCTGTCACTATAGCCCGATATAGCTGCTGGGAGGGGACGTCGCTAAGATATTTCACTTTAGCCGCTAAATGATGTTGACCGCTAATAGCTGAAGTTAGCCCGCTATAGCCGCTAATTGAGCACCCTCGTAGCTGCCGCTTTCTTTTTCAGTATGCCGACTTTATCTATTTACGCATCTCGTGGCTGTAGCTGCGACTTGTGGTGCATGAGAGTGTTGTAAATACGTATCCGTTTGCATCTGGTGGCTTTGCTTAATCACATATGTATGATAACTAACTAATCCAACACATCAGTTCTGTTATTGTCTCATTTTCTCTCTTACCTTGACTATTTGGTCCTAGATAATATATTTGTTTATGTCCTAGCTGGAAAACCGCTAAATAAATTAGTTGTAGCTATAGCCCGCTATAGCTGGTCTTAGCTGATTCAAAGGGCAGAAGCTAGGAGCCTTAGCCCGCTATTTTAAACACTGGTTGGTAAAGACATTGAGTGCTAAGCGCCGCCATGGTGCTCAATCCCGACAGCGATTCGCTACCTTTGGACAGGGAGAATTGTTCTCTCCTGCTGTGCTCACAACCTTGTTGAACGTCATAGATCCGAGAACCTCTCATGAGGTACAAGTACAGATCGACGTATTGTCCTCCGCTCATTGTTGAACGTTTCCTCCTATATATAGAGGAACGTGGTAGGGACATCGGGCTGTCCGCACTCTTGGTACTCTATTTTCATCTTCTAAAACAAATATTCCTGCCTAGTCATTGAGATTCTTCCCTCTATATCAATTTCTTCTGCACTCGTTATCCTCGATATCTCATATTCTATACCAACTATCAACACGTGAGCCTAACCATCTCCTTTTCTTTCATCGACGCCACCCCTCCCCCACTTTATATCTCTTCCTCTATCTCCCTCTCTCTATAGTGGTGGCGGCAAGGGGTGCCGGTCTCCTCGGCCGGCAGCCTTCAGCTCCGCGGCCTCCCGAACTCCGAAGGGGCACGGGCGGCTCCCACGGCAGCTGCGGATGGCTCCCATGGAGGCGACGACAGCGGACGGCCTCCCAACGACAGATGATCACGCGGCGACGGTGATGACTCCCGCGGCGACCACGGAGGGCTCCCATGACGGCCACGGACGGCCGGCGATAGTGGAGGCCTCCCACGGTGGCCACCGATGGCTACATGGCGGCAGCAACGGACGGTCGTGTGGCAACGGTGAGGACTCCCGCAGCGGCCACGGACGGCCGCGCGGCGGCGGTAGAGGGCTCCCACGATGCCCGCGGACGATTGCGCAGCGACGGCGGTGGACAGTCGCACGACGACGGTAAGAAATCCCGCAGCGTCCACGGACGGCCGCGCGGCGACGATGGAGGCCACCTACGGTGGACACGAACAGCTGTGCGGTGGAGGCAACGGTGGATGGTCGCGCGGCGACAGCGAGGACTCCCACGGCGGCCACGAACGGCTGCACTCCCACAGCGGGGCCGCGGACGGTCGCTCGACGACGGTGGGGGCCTCCTGCGGTGGCCACGGCTGCGCGACGGCGGAGGGCTCCCGTGGCGGCCGCGTGCCAATTGCGGAGGGTGGTGATGGATCGAATAATATAGACCGTTAGATCTTCATCATATCCGACGATGTATATTCTTCTATTTTTTAATTAACGGAATAATATAGACCGTTGGATCTCCATAAAATTCGATTACGTATATTCTTTACTTTCTTTAGATTTAGATTAATAGAATAATATGAACCGTTAGATCATCCGACGGTCTATATTTTTCTCTTTTTTGGAGTAATAGAATAATATCGACCGTTAGATCTTCATAAAATCCGACGATATATATTCTTCTTTTTTTAGATTAACGTGGAAATTTCTTGGTCCTCTCGACGAACGTGGTGACTCCTTTTAACACTATTGCATTAATATAATAGATTTGGGATGAATGTAACTTCACACTGATATTCAGAAACTGCACCGACGAGAACGCTGCGAACAGAAAGTGTATGTACTCCGTAAAAGGCAAACTGCAAGTAACGCAGTTAACGCTACACAGATTTCTCAAGGATAACACCAGCAAAGTTGACGCTGACGGTACAAACACTATTATTCATCCCTTCCTTGCTTCACAACACTAACTGTACTAAATTTGCAAAGGACTCAATTCATTCATATACATAAAGCTGCAAAGGACTCCATGCGTGCAGAGTAGACGCTGTGGATTGAGCAGCAAGCTCCATCGAACAACAAGGCTTTCTATCTGTGAATCCAACAAGAAACCCCTGCGCGACAGCTGAGCTCAACGTGCGCTGACGAGGAAAGGATGCTGACATACGCCGCACTCGATCGTCTCCGAACCAGAAGTTGGAACTTGGACCTGGAGCAAAGGTAAATTTGTCGTGCCATGTTCAGATGTCAAATCTCAAACAGGCACTAGGAAAGGGAATGTAAAAGAATTGTGTTGCCGCAACAATAGACCTGAAGGTGGACTGTGCAGATAGGGCATGCGACCTCCCTCATTCGCTTGCCAGAAGCATCCGAAGACCTTGTCCCTGTCAAGAGGATAAAACATTATACATTGTAATCGGCAGAATGGAGGGCGTATCTAGTATGGGTTACAGAGATGAATCCACCCACCTGAAGATGACCTTTTATTTATATCCATGGCTTCCTGTTGAAAACCACAGATTATCCTTGGTCAGCATATTAGTTCCCAAATCGAAAAGTTAGATATGTATCAACTGCAGGTCAACATTTGACAAACAAGTGGATGATGTATGTCTCCACTTGTCACTTACAATGGTACAATATGCTAAAAGAATTATCTTTCAATAAAGCTGGCATGGGCATTTTCATCTTTATATATTAGCGCCCCATGTTAAATCTGGTCCCATTGCTTAATAAAGTAAAACAGGTGCCAGTCACAACCAAAGTAAAATATAATTCCTTGAGACTGAACTAGAAACCTCTATCAGTTCAGCAGAACTGTACAAGAAAATGAGGCTAAAAAAAGCATACCTGAAGTTTTTTGGCAAGATCCTCATGGCTATGAACAATTGGTCGATTTGCCGCTTCCCTTGCATTGGCTAGTCTTTGTGTTACTTCAGCCTATGAAAACAGGAAGGCATGATAAGGAAATTAGTATACCCCACTGGGAACTGTTTGTTCAGGTTGTCCACATGGGCCACTCCAAACTGGCCTGTTAAACATTATTACAGCACTCACAAAACTACAGCTTTTATTGGCTGAAAAGAAACCCTTCCAATTGGTGCAAAATCATCCCTTTTTTTAGACAAGAAAAGTCACTATTTAGGTAAACCAGCTCCCTCGTTCTCCCCAACAGATTGTTGAGAAAAGAAAGGAATTAACAATAAAGCATCAATGCTTTAAATGAAAAATAAGCCTCAAATCAAACATCTAGTAGTTATACAATATCTTGGGCCTAACTTATAGATTCCACGGGCAGTTTATGTTGTTAAAGTGGCAAGATTTGTTTATAATGTTTATGCACAAAAAAAACACCAAACAAGGAGTTAAATAACTAGCATAACATAAATAAGAGCAAGTGCAGCAATGGAAAAAGATTGAAAAACAAACCTACCATGCATCTGTCACAAACTCGGACTGGTTGAGCATCAGCATCTGTAGTTAGAGGAGTCCTTCCCTGGGTGCACTTATCACAGAAAATATCGCCACAGTTTCGACAGTGATGCTGAAAATATAATAGGTTTGCCACATTAAAAGATATTCAGGTGACATCACCAGCAGATCAATATTTAACTGTTCTTACCCTGCGGTTGAAAGCACTGAAATCTGCTGCACATGCTGTGCACTTGGTGACAGCTTCATCTGGGACCTAAAAGAAAGTTAGGAAAACTTGTAATGTGAATAGCACAGATGAGCCAAAGAATAAAACAAGAATTAGGCAACAGGAACTATACAAAGAAATGAGCAAACACATATTACATGTGACATAACAAGTATGAAACCATACGTAGAATGCAGACACTAGTATGCAAAACAGGAATGGACTCTACTATGATATTATCAAACAGAAATAACATAAAACCCGATGCATAATGCAGAGCTATAGAACAAGCCATAAATCAAACTAGTAGCAAATTAGCATCAGAGTTACATTCAAATCTAGCTTTAGCAGATTGTGCAGGAACTACAAGTTTGAAACAGTAGGGAAACACAGATAGAGAGAGATTAATTACCCAGTGATCTTTCTCCTCATTCATAGGCTTCATTAAATTCCTCCAATCAGGGAAAATTTTCTTCCTCTCATTTTGCTGCTCAGCAGGCTTGGCTGCATCAGCAATTGCTCTATTTCTTGAAATGCTGCTTCCACCCATCTCCTTGAACTGCAGTCCAAAGAAGCCAACGGACATCAACCATTTTGGGCAAGCCATGTATAATGCAACGATACAAATTATAAAGAGATGTCAGATGAACAATATTTTGTCAATAAGGTAAATGCCCCAAACCTGAACAGTCGCAGCTGTTACAGTGTCTAGAATGGTGTTGGATGTATAGCTGTTTGATTTGAGCCTTATTCTTTTTGCTTCAACATCCACTGAACTCTTGGACCAAAAGGCAAAGATAGAAGAATCTAGTACCTGATAGAGAGGTCATAAGATCAACAAAAGAAGTACCAAATAATGACAGCTACTTTCTTACAAAGGTCCGGAAAGAACACAAGTTACTTACATCCCATCTAGTTACAGTTTCAAGGGGATATATTCTTAATGTTCTACTAGTGTTGGGATCAAGCATCCGGATTCCATCCAAACCAACCTGCAAAAGGCACAAGCAGAGAAGTATTGATTAATGCCTGCTAGATCATACCAAGTTACAACATGCCAATTATAAACATCCCTTTCAACAGCTTTTTACAGGTTTTGGAAACCATTATTTAGAAAAATGTAAATGCCAATATTTTGGCAAGAACGGTCTTGTTTGGGCAAATTAATTTTCAGATCCGTACAAATTCACAACCAACTGATAACAGGTGATCAGCTTCCATGATCATTCTCTTTGTGATGAAAACTTAAAAGCGGTCTCTAGCTTAATCATTTCATCTGAACCATTTAAACATTTTAACAGCAGATTTCAATAACTGAGCTGTTAGGTTTTCTTCATTTTTGGATTTGATGGCCTGCAAAGCTATGAGCTCAATATAATTTATAATTTTCATCTGACTCAGCGATACTAACTACACTTGAACTGCATTCACAAACCAAGTGATATTTTCTTGAATCCACTGGAGAGGAATCAACATACACTACAGAAAACATCAACATTATTATCCATGCACAACGTTATTGTTGATGAAACTCCCCGGGGAAAAAAAACATCAGTTGCCTTTTATACTGCAGTAGCTACATATAAACTTTGCAAGAAGATGATGTCAGGAACATTCCCATCATATCATGCAGTTGATTAAAAGTAAACCAAACAGATTGACTTGGGCCAGAATTTTACAACAGACATATTTAGCCTCTGCAAGATGTTGTGAAGTGGTCTGGAAACATGTTCATTGTGCCAATTTTGGTGAATATCCAATTCACCCCACCTAAAGCCACCCACTACTCGAAACTTAACGAATTTTGTCTACCGGTCACCCTTTCCGCATACTATGAAATTACCAACTAAATCAAAGCCAGTTCTCAACACCAGATGCTTATCCACGCATTACTATGAAATACAATTTTGCGCATGCTTAAAGGTTCAATTGTATGGTTAGCACACACCAGAACACGCTAAGCTTCTTAATTCAGATTTGTTCGGAAACTCAGAAGCTCATCCATGACAATGTTCACAATTCCACAGCCTCAGAACAAGCAGACTACCTGGCAGAGCACATCCATGGGGCTACCGGCCCCCTCTGGCAGCAGCTTGACCCTGAACTTCTGCACCCCACCACCCCTGACGTCCTCCGTCGTCTCCGCCTTGGGCACGGCCCTCACCACCTTGGGACTCGCCGCACTACCCCCACGCCCACCCCTTTCCGCCGCGGAACCAATCGACCTCCCATAGTCATCAAACAGCGCGGATCCCGATCCCGATCCCCACCTCGGCGCGGTCCCCCTTGCGCCGTACGGCTCCGGCGCGTCGCCGCCGTCGTACGCGTACACCCCGTCGTCGGACCACCCGCCGCCGCCGCCCGCCGGCTTCGGCGGGTACAGCTCCTGGCCGTACCCGGACCCGGCGCCGGAGCCGGATCCGTAGCCGCCGTAGCTCCCCGCCCGATCGAGCGACGGGTAAGGCTTGGATCGGGGAGCGGGCGGGCGAGGCAACTCAGGCGAGGTGGTTTGGTGGGAAGGAGACGATGGGCAACGACCGGTTGGAGGAGCTGGTGTTTTGCGGAATGGCCCCCGAGTGTGGAATGTTTTGCTGGTAAGGGCTTTGTCTTTGTGAGAAACTTGCCTGCAGGGTCTGAATTGATAGTTTTAGCCCCCCAGCGGCCCAGCCAGTGGGCATGTGGTGGACGATGTGAGAATGATTGTGTTCATGTGATTGAGAATGATGGGCTGGAATTGATTGGGTCAAGGATTCGTTGATCCTGTCTCTCATTTCTGATTAGCATGAGAAAGTTTAACCGGATGAGAATTACAGTTTCAGGCTAATGAATTGATTGGATCAAGTGTTGCCTTGCTATGAAAGATTACCACCACAAGTAGAAATGTAATCCACTACTGAAATTTCCATTCTTTTTTTTATCGAATACGCAGGAGCTCTGCGTATCTTTGAATTAAAGAAGGAGAGAAATATGTTACAGAGAGCTGCACGAGGCATCCCGGGTCAAGTGTTGTGTGTTTGCAAGCCATGCCTCTGCCTCCTGTCCGCCGTCCAGTGTCTGTTACGGACGCCGAGCCAGAGGAAAATCTCGATCCTGAGCGGCGCCCAGGTCTTCCAGATTAGCTTCGCTCCCTCGAACTGCAGCTTCCCATGGAGCATAATCTTGTAGGCCGACCTTGCTATGTATTGGCCGGACGCGGTCCATCGCCAGGTGAACTGATCGTCCACCCCACTCGTGAGCTGGATGCCCTGCAGACGATCCCAAAGTCAGAGGTATTCAGAAACCGCTTCAATGCTCAGCGCGCCCGATATGTCCTGGATCCACGCAGCGCCGGTGAGCGCATGCGCCACAGTTGAGAGGGCCTTGCGCGCCGCGAGACCGCCATGGCGAGAGCCGGCGCCCAGTCCGAAGGTGATCGGCCGTCCAACCATGAGTCGGTTCAGAATTTGACGCGCTCGCCGCTGCCCACTGTTATTTTGATTGATGCTTGGAAGAAGGCGCGCACATCCGGCTGCACTTGTAGGGGCAGCTCGGCCCAGGCCCTGTCCTCGTCCGTTCGCTGTAACCACAGCCAGCGGCATTGGAGTGCATAGCCCGTGAGCTTGAGGTCCGGCACCATTTCACTTTGCATTGGTTTCACTTTGCTGCTCTCCTTTCCTCAACCCATCACCATTTCCTTTCTAGAACATCAGCACTGCAAGCTCTAGTTTCACTGGCTCATAAGCTGCAACCACAACGCATTGCCTTGCTTTTTGTCACCTGCTCTGAAACCACAATTTGCAATCGGCTGGCAAGTGAGCTTACATATGCAAAACATGATTGGATAAAGGATTGCCTTACTGTAAAAGTTACCACCTCAAGTAGAGATGTACTACACGGACCACTACTGAAATTCCAAATCCATGCATTGGTTTCACTTTGCTGCTCTCCTTCCCTCAACCCATCACCATTTTTTTTCTAGAGCATCAGCAGCTCAACACAATTTGCAAATTGCAAGTAGCTGGCAAGTGGGCTTACCTATGCAACTATGTCAGATTCGATAAGAAAACCCAGAAATGGAATTATTGGCCTAGGTAAGAGAAGAGGACATTTGTTCATTTTTGGCTTTTGACTTGCAAAAGAATTAAGGGATTAACACTTATGGCGTGGCTCTGAACACAAAGCATATACTACATATTCAAATGACAGTGGAGGCAACACAACTTTGCAAGAGATTTCTTGGCAATTGCAAGCCAAAACAAGCCCTGAGCTCCAGACAAGGATGACGAAGAATGACATCGACCAAGTTGAGCCAAACCTCTGTCCAAATACATACTAGAATCTACTTTCACCGTGCTTGCCTAAATAGGCAACTTGCACTGTAGGAGAGAGGGGGTTGGTTTCTTGATTAAGCGACAACGTATTAAACTAGTGGGTAGCTTTCATGGTTAGAAAAAACAGGGAATTGGCGTTGGGCATTGGCTCTCCTAAATCTTTATGTCAGCACATGACAAGGTGAACGCTGTCCAATCAGGAAGAGAAAGAAATGATCAATCACGGCATCACAACATACATCTGGGGTCGCAATGCTACCAGCTTCACTTATTTTACCATTTATTATCTAAAAATAAATATATCTATACAGCAATTATTATGCGAGGCTTTCAAGCTACTACTAAATTAATTTGGGGCAGGGATTAGTTAGCTGATGCGTAATTATATTGTAGGCATGGTGATCCAGCTTATCAAATTGATCTCCTTGACATGTTCTTGAAAAGAAACGTGAGGAATTGTTGGTATAGTTTGTTGAAGTCTGTCTGAACTCTGAAGGCTATCAAGTTGCTTTGCTGAAAGGTCTGCCCCAGCTAGGCTCAGTTCATTCGATCCTCCTCCCTCTATATTTCTTTTCAGAATAATGACAGAAGCAGTGCTGGACACTTTCTACAGTTGCAATATTTTTCTCGTGGATATGTTGTGCAGCTGTGCAGTTGACGATGTACTACATATGTTTGTCACTTTCAATAGGGGCTGAGAGTAGTGATGTGGCTGGTGCTTCTTCTTTACAAGTAGGCATCCAAAGGTCGGCAAATACAAACATATCTTGCCCACTATTCATTAGAGATTTAGAATGCACGCAGGCCTTTTGTATCCTAAATAAAAACAAACGCATGGCAGGGTCAAAAGCTCCAAGTGCTCCTTATCAGGTGACGACATTTGCATCTAACTTTCCTGAAAATGATGTTGATTAATCCTCATCTGGAATGCTCGCTTGGGTTTGGCTTGGCTTGAATTGTCAGATGATTGGGGATCACAAGCATCAGTTTTGGTTTCTGAAACAGATAGATGAAAGATTGCCGAGTCAGGACAAAGGTGAATTTAGGTTATGTGAAAATATCTACTAGCTACAAGCAGAGAGCACAAGGATCAGGCCAAAGTTTCAGACATCACACGGGGCTAAACAATGCAGGTTCTATCAAGGTAACCACTACACCCGGCCATGTATAATCCTCAAAGTGCCAGCTACTGTTTTGACTCATCATCTCCTGTATATATCTATCCCAATTATTTGCATTGCAGCTACGCCATGCTCTGAAAACTGTAGAGAGCGACGCCGTGTGTGCTAAAGAAATTTACTTTCTGCAAAATATCTCCGCATGGAATGGATAGATTAAGATAGACAATGTGATCGGTTTGGTTGGGTTGGGATTGGGTCAATGTGTTGCTGATGATGAGATGGAAATGGTTCAAGAGTAAAGTTCATTATGTTTCTATTATTGTCATTCGATGATCTGTCCACATAGTGATGAAGTAGCCTCAGAATCCTTCATGGTTTGCTTTCAGTCGACATTTGGACGGTTGTCAGACAGCAACTCAAGCTTAAAGTTTTAATGCTGTTAGTATTAACTCATCTATCTATCATATCTCATAGAACAAAAGGTGACTTATTTTGACTTACATATATGAGTTGATCTGTGAATGAGTGGTACAGCAAGTACTGGCTCGTAGTACAGACAAAGTGCCAAAGACGATGGATCTTGGGAGAGAAAGGAAAGGAAGGAGACCAACCAGATAAGACTGTTGGAAAAGGACGCTCTACCCAGATTACAGTTCACTCGTAACATCGGAAAAAAATTGGGTGGACTCCGGGCTCACCGCATCAGACGGAGGCCGGAACGGCTCCGCATCGCAGCAAGACGGGTGCATAGATTCATGAACTGAACAACAGGAGAAGAGAGAAGAAATATTGTTGGACATGAACTCTAAAAATGATTATTGTGCATGCATTTAATTTACATGGTATCATGTCGTGATCTTTGCAAGCATGCTCAATATATCCAAGCTAATGACCCCTGATGAACATATATAGGTGTCAGATTGGAGAGTCCATAATAATTGGGTGGCTGTATGTTTCAGGATTTGCAGGGCTGTTGATTGCTCTTTGAATTCTATATGCCCGACCAATCTGCTAAACCAAAGATCGAATTCAATTGCGGCGCCGCATCATGAGCGGCCAATTTCCCTAATGATCCCAACGTCGGATAGGCTGGACCGATCGTTAATTTCCCTAACGATCCCAACGTCACATGTTTCACGCATGCCTGCCACTCCTTGTCTGCGTCCCAGAGAGCGAGCTAGCTAGATTCTGGATAGCTTGTGATCTGATCTGTCTTGTCGCCATCCGGAATCGCAATCTCATCTCTTCAAGAAGCAAGCATCAATGGACAATGGATCATACACGTTTAGCTGCAAGAGGTATCTGCACGATGAGACGGGCACAAGGCATCAGCCAATCTTGCTTTGGTAGCAGCAGTATCTGATCCCAGCATGCACAACATTCAGGAGCATTTAGTCATGAGCCCAAATGCAATTTAAAACAGTCTCTGTAAATATCTATCTCCCGGTCGGTCGAAGTGGGTTTAGTCAACTGCCTCCAAAAGTTGATTAGATGGAATAAATGAATCAAAATTAGCCTATGGGGAGGCAGAGAGGCTGCATCAGCAAACCCATATGCTGCAGCCTGCATCTGCATGTGTGTATATATAAGTCGTACAGGGCCATGAATGAAATATCTCATCAGCTGCGAGGTTATTAGCTCACTAATAGTGCTGCTGCTAAAGCTTGCTGAGCTGCACCCGAGTATCTGCAGCAGCAGCAGCAGCAGCAGCAGCAGCTATAAAGTAGAGAGCACTAGCGAAGGAATACTCAGCTTGGCGTGGTGTAGCTTAGTGTTAGTGCTCGTTGGTGTTGTCTTGTCTCCTTATCCATCCAGTTCCTTCTCGATCGATCATGGCGGCCAACTACCACCACTACCAGATGGCCGTGCACGCGGCGGCGGCGGCGGCGGCGTGGAGGGAGCCGGACAGCCCGCAGCTGAGCTTCGTGAGCGGCTGCAGCTCCCTCTTCTCCATCTCCACGCTGCAGGACGAAGACGACCACGGCGCCGTCGTCATCGCCGGCCACGCCATGCCCTCCACGCCCGTCTCGCTCGCGGGGTTCGCCGGCGACGAGGTAGACATGGAGGTGCAGCAGGTCAGCGGCGGCAGCGGCGACGACCGGAGGACCATCAGGATGATGAGGAACCGGGAGTCCGCACTCCGATCCAGGGCCAGGAAGAGGGTCAGTATATAACCATCTATACGTATCTATTCACTTAAATACACTGCACGTATTGTTGATGCGTATATACCAAGTATTTTGGCACAGCTGCATTTCCTCAAAGACAGTATTTTCTTTTAACTTGTAATAAGTTTCTTAGCAACTATGCACCATGATGTTTATATGGCAAAATCAAATGGCCGGCGTGAACTTGTATTGATTGATGCAAAGTTTCAGCATATAGGAGTTTTGAAAAATAGGGAAAGCAACAAAAAAAATCAAATAGGGGCCGAGCATCCATTAAGTTTTTTTTTAAAAAAAGTTCCACTAATGAAAACAATCATGGGCTTCAAAATGTGTCATTGCAAACCTGAGTGTTTTGGAGAACAATTTTCAATACTCAAAACATTTGATCCCTATCACCAAATAAATTAATGTGATACAGCATTACAGCTTGCACTCCAACCACCATCCTCATCCCGGATAACTTTATACGTATCAATACATTATCCTAGTAGCATGCGACAGTGAAACTTTGATGACAACTGAGTGACTGAGTTTGGTCCATGAGTTAAAAGTGTTTAATTATACAAATTAAAATTAAGTAATTGGATGTGGTGGCTCTTGCATCAAGCATTGAATTCCTGCCAACAATTTCTTAGTCAACATGGACTAAACATGTATATCTCTTCTTTGAGTGCCGCCAAATCGATTTTTACTTATTATATATTAACCATATTGTTTCTAGACCAAGTTGGACGGTTACCGCCCTATCATCTAGTATAAAATCCCCAAAAGAAAAAAAAGGGTAACAGTGAGTTCGGTTGTACCTGCTCCAAGTCTAAGCATATGGTTGCTCCGAGAAAGAGAATGTAAGCACCAAGGACTCACAGAGCGACACGCACACGACACACTTCTGCAAAATAGTGTGGAAGATTCCCGATGATGATCATGGCATCTGTATCCTCTGTCTCTATTCAAATTGGAAGCCCGTGATTATCTTTGTATTTTGCTTATCTCTACCTAATTATAAAGCAAGGATTGATTCAGCGGTACGTCATAATTTTATGAAAAACCCCTTAATATTTACCTAATAATAAAGAGAGGAAACAATCTTTATATGTTCATCCATTATTGCTGTCCTGATAGAATTAGAAGTCCCCCAGGTCTTGTTCTGAACGCTCTCGCCTTCCTCCTGTGCCAAACGGTTGAACTCCTCAACTGATACGAGTACGTATTCGATCGCCAAGCATGTTAGAATTGAAATTGCTTAGTGTGTTTTGCCTAAAAGTTTTCGTACATACGTCGTTGATTATTGATGGTCTCTGTGTTGTTTTCGGGTTTCTTCGTCCGTCAATCATCGTGGCTCTGATCGAACGTGTTCCAAACTTATTCCCGTGATTGTTGGTCATTGTCTCGTCACCCTGATTAACCATGGGCCGTGGACCTTCCGGACTAAAATCTATGGGCCCATAAGTAGATCAATCAAACACAAAAAAACGATCAACACCAGACTACACACACGTTACACGTACATGATTCAACGATTAGAAGATAGTACACGATTTAAATCCTTTTGCATAGGCTGTCCATTTTCAGGTATTCCCGGGATCTTAGAAAATATTTTCTTATAAAAGATTTTAGAAAATATTTCTTTTTTTAATTATTAGCTTCACACAATGGACACCGGTCACTAGATAACACATAACACATTTTGTACACTTGAAATTCCTTTGCATATGCTATACACCTTAAAGTATTTACGGGATCTTAGAAAATGCTTTCTATAGAAGATATGTTTTCTGTTGCAGAAATATATATTATGATTGGTACTGGGATACGTCAGTTATATGGATCAATTAGCTAGAAAAAAATACTTTACTGTTGTGGTTTATTTATATGCTCCATTTTATGAGAACATGTAGATTCCTAAAGAGTTATATATTAACCACAATAATTAGTTCTATGTCAATCTTTAACAATATTCTTGATGAGCTTGAGGTAACTTCGAGCTTACGACGGTGTGGGGGGAAGCGGCGACTCCATCATGTGGCCCCTCAGTTTGCGAGACTACAGGGAACCATTGTAGCGGACTTGGGACGCGTCGGGGCTACGAACGCCACGGTGCATCGGATTGTTCTCATTGGAAAGATGATATCAACATAAGAATGGTAGGATCTAGGAATAGAAACGGTACCGCACACTAACATGCAATCAACAAGGTTGGTGGTTTAGTATCGATTGTGTTTTGTATAATTCATCCGTAGCAACGCACGGGCACTTTTGCTAGTGGATATTATATACTAACGAAGTGTCTGATACTCTGATTGGTTGAACTAGAGACCAAAATTACTAAAACTATCCAAGTTGCAATTAAGAAGAAAATAAGTGGTTAACTAAGAAGCTTCAAGATTACATCAAACTAACCACTACTACAATTATTTATGTCTTCCTCGTAGGCTTACGACATCTATAAGACTATACATATAAACAATACAGTCTCTTATTATGGCAGTGCTTACCATGTCGTCTACATAAAATAATTATTAACAATATATATACTATATTTGATCAAAACTGAGGTCAATGAAAACAGCCTATATCATTTGACCATGACTGAAGAACACCTTTTTACTAAAATAGCACATTTGCTCAGATCGAGGAAAACAGTGCACAATCAGTACCGCTGAAAATGAAAGGCCTGCATAATCTAATTCCACAAGTTTGATAGCTTAATTTTTACCAAGTAGTTTGCTCTGTGCAGGCATACGTTGAAAATCTGGAGAAAGAGGTTCGTCGGCTGGTGGATGAGAATTTGAAGCTCAAGAAGCAGTGCAAAGAGGTACTAAAACATATTGAACCATGCATGTGAGATGCCCCATTTACTTATGAGCATCAATGTGTTATGAACACTATTATTCTCCTTCCTTTCTAAAAAACTCCTTCTTTTGCAGCTGAAACTGGAAGTGGCTGCTCTGGTCCTCCCTACCAAGAGCTCGCTCCGAAGAACCTCGTCGACGCAGTTCTGAAGGGACAAAGAAACATGCACAAATTTATTTGGTAGTACAAAGTTAAGAGAAAAAATGGTTGTGCTTGTGTGTACATGTGTTGTGTGTTTTGTGTGCTGTAGGGGAAGGGAGATACATGGATATGCAATGATTTGTACCTTTGACGATAGATCAATGCAAAGATGAACTTCTTTTAATTTCTTGAGCTGAAAATGAAGCCGTGTTCAACTGAACAAATCATATTACTTGGCATCCTTGATCGTTTCAGGGTTACCATTTATACTGGAGCTAGGAACCAGCCAACCATACGCAGATGTCCTATGAACATATTGGTGAAACTCATACCGAGTTGAATATATTATGTTCATGTAAGATTCATGAATTCGTTTATCCAGTTGTGTCTCATTTTCTGGTTGGTGTAAATCATAAGAACAAAATCACTGAAAAATTACATGTTATCTTCCTCACAATGTCTCAAAAAGTAAGTTGACTTGTGTTGAGTAGTATTAATTTATTTAAGCAACAAAATATTATGAATGTATTTTTGTGTCCCTCTTTAAACTATAATAAAATTAGCAACATTTTGTTGTTATCATGTATATAGCATTAGACAGGTTTCTGAATTCATTAGACAGAACAGAGGGGCGCTAGTGAGGTCTATAAATTGTTACACCCCAAAATTTTTGATACTACTAGGAGCATCTGCACGCGGAATCGAACCTCCGCCACCGGCTCCCATCGCCACTCCATCGCATTGAAGTTGCTACTGAAAGATTGTCATATGCACGAGAGAGACCCATGAGTTTCTTATCATCTTTTATATTTTTCAACTGCATTTCTATTTTTTTAATAATGTTATGACATATTCTTGTGATGATGTGTAGATTGTTGGCGCATTGGAGAACATATCGTGACTTCAAAGCTCGTAAGGATGGCAGATCAAATATGGACCCATCATTTTGGTGAGGAAAGGAGATACATTTCTTCCACTCTCTTTGTGTAAGTCCTAATTATTCTTCAATTTTGGGTACGATATCTTAAGATGACACTGGAGCTCCAAAGACATATTAGCTATCAACTTTTTGGTGAAAAGCTTGACAATCATAAGAATAAAATAACTAAAAAGTTACATGTTATCTTCACAATGGCTCAAAAAGTAAGTTGACTTGTGTTGAGTTGTATAAATTTATTTAAGAAACAAAATATTATGTATTTATTTTTGTGTCCCTAAACATATTTTTTTTACCATCTGCATTGTAGTTAATCAAGGCTTGAATAATGTCAGCCATGAGTTCCTTTGTTTTAGTTGCACAATTTCAAGTTTTTTTCCGAGGAACGTCGCCCTTTTGTCTCAAAATTTTGACTTTGGATTACCAAGTTTTGATGTACTACTACAGTACTACTTAACTAAATGATGTTTTGCTCTAATTTGCAACAATTTCTATAAAAGTGTATGCTTAGAGGATAATATTCATGGCATCCTGCCGAGTAGCTTAGAGGAGGAATCTGTACTTCATGTCTTATTTTGCATTCCCTTCTACAGTAGTGTTTTTTATATGAACATATAATAAGTTAACTCATTATGCAGATTAAAGCTTAGAAAAATAGCATTTTATTTTAGTTAACTTAATAATTAAATAAATGTTGCTAGTCAAAATTTGAGAAAATGAAAGGATGTGTCATGTATATTTTAAAACGCTAGTACCAATCTGTTATATGCAGGTATCCGTTTTTCGACTAATAAACAACACTATCATAATGCATACAGCGTTTATTGGCCAATGCTTGTAAATCTTCCTGAAACTAAACAAGAACTGGTGGGAGTAGAAGCGAACCAAAAACAAAAACAGTTCAGTTTTTTTCCACAAAAAGTAAAGAAAGTTCAACGAATTTGTCCAAAAGGAGGGGAAAAAGACCCCTGTTGAAATTCCGGCAACGCGGCGAGGAACGCACCGCCACACAGGTCCCAAGGCACTCTAAACGACAAAACCCCAGCAAAACCCCCTTTCCTTCCCCCCGGCAAGCACCCCGCTCCTCCGCGATCTCCGTTGGGATTCCGGTGCCCCGCGGCGGCGCAATCACGATGCGGCGGTGGAAGAGAGGCGGCTCGTCCATGGAGGAGCTGGACGCGCCGACAAGGGTCTATCGGCGTCGCCTCAGCGCTGACGCCGCGGCAGGTACAGCCAACACGCGACAAGGGTCTATCGGCGTCGCCTCAGCGCTGACGCCGCGGCAGGCACAGCCAACACCGGGCCTGGTCACCGCGCGGTGGGGGCTTCCACTGACCCGCACCACCATCGCCCGTCCTGGAGCTTCCATTCCGCACGCCGCCATCGACGGAGCCTTCAAGCCGTGGCGCGCCTCCCTCGCCTGCGGACCCAGCGCCGCCGTCCTGGGCGCCACCTTCCGAGGACCCTCGCCCTCCTCCCCATGGCAAGCTGGGGTCTACGGCGTACCCGTCCCCACCACCTCCCCAACAAAGCGGCTCAACGGACAGCTCCCTCACTCCTCACGGCCGCGGGCTCCGGCGTTCGAAGCAGGAGTCGCCAGCTTCACCATCGGCCCTCGCCACCGTGTAGGGTCGAGATGACGGACTAGAGGGGGGGGGGGGGAATAGTTTCTAAAACTTAACGCACCGGCTAACCGGTCTAATCCAAAGGCTCAATTTACTTAGCTACACAAACTAAGCAATGATACTAATTAAGCTACACAAGCTAATTAGTCACAAGATCACTACTTCTAGCTACACAAGCAAGAAGACAACTAGCAAGCTACACAAGCCAACTAATTGTAAGAGCAACCACACAAGCACGAGATATATAAGATGTAAATACAATGCTTGTGATCAAGAAGTGCAAACCACCGAGAAGAGTAGACAAGTTGACACGGTGATTTTTATCCCGAGGTTCACTTGTTTGCCACCAAGCTAGTCCTCGTTGTGTCGACCACCACCTCGATGGTTCTTGGGCAAAGCTCTCAAGCCGCCGGCCACTCCGGCCACTCCAAGACACCACTCGCAAGTGAGCTAACTCAATGACACGCTCCACTAGAGTTGCTCTTCACGATCCCTGCGGGGTAAGCACAATCGCCCTCACAATCCTTCTCCGGAGCACCGCACAATCTCCTTGCGTGCTTCAACGGAGCCTCAATCCACCAAGCCGTCTAGGAGGTGGCAACCTCCAAGAGTAACAAGCAAACCGACTTACAACACAAACACCTAGTGCCACTCGATGCAATCTCTCAAAGCAATGCACTAGATTCGCACTCACTCGCAATGGATTCGCAATCTCGCATGAACAAGTGAGTTAGTGGACTCCCAAGGCAAGCACAACCAGGGAAACACATTCCCAAGGTGCTCAACCCCCTCAAAGGCCCGGGCACCCTTCTATTTATAGAGGGGAGGGGAAAACTAGCCATTACACCCTTTTCCCGAGCTCTAACGACTACCTCGGACCGTCCGCGGTGCATCCCCGGACCGTCCGCCATTAAAAAACTAGCCGTTGAGCTCCAAACGGTCACAAACTCGTCATTCGCGGACCGTCCGCCATTAAAAAACTAGCCGTTGAGCTCCAAACGGTCACAAACTCGTCATTCGCGGACCGTCCGCCCAGCACCCGCGGACCGTCCGACCCCCTGAATCATCGGGAAACGTCTCTGTGTAAAACCGGACGAATTTACGGACTATTCCCGCGGACCATCCGTCCCATCCGCGGACCGTCCGCCATTCATCGCGGACCGTCCGCCACTCTATTTTCAGCACAGCCATCACTCGGTAAAACGCCCATAACTTTTAGCTCCGAAGTCCAAATTAGGTGATCTTGGACTCTATGGAAAGCTCATTCAGAGGGATATCCAACCCAACTGAATTCTTGACCCAAAACACTTTGGATCAAAGCAGAATTGCAAACCAAGATCACACTAAGCCATAACCATCATCCAAACTTCAACCCCTTTGCAAATGTGCCAACTCCATAAGTGTACCATCTTATGTGTGAGTGAGTTAGCGTTTTCACAAACATTTCTTAAAGGGTTTTTAACTCTCTTCACCACGCCACTCGATCCTAGCAACATCGCAAAGTTAGATCTCTCAAGTGGCACTAGATGACCGATATGCAAACAAGTTTGCCCCTCTTGATAGTACGGCCATCTATCCTAAACCCGGTCAAAAACTTCTCTACTCACCTATGACCGGTTAAATGAAATGCCTATGGGTTATACCTTTGCCTTGCGCATTCCATTCCACCTTCTCCCATGTTGATGCAACACATGCACCAACATCATCACAAATGATATGATCCACTCCATATCATCATGAGACATATTGGTTCATCGATCTTGACTCCACTTGCTTTTCACCGTTGCAACGGTCCATCGGCGCCAAGTCATTGCTCAAGCATCCCGCCACGCGGTCCAGCGCTTAGCCTCTGACTTGCCCTTCACACTTGCAACCGGTCCATCAAACCAAGTCTTGTCTTGATCTTCTCCACTTAGTCACATGACTCCATGTCATGTCTCATATGCAATGAGCTCCTTCATCACATAATTACCTGTGGACCAATCACCTGTATATTTCACTTAAACACATATTAGTCCACCTAAGTTGTCACTCAATTACCAAAACCAAACAAGGACCTTCACACCGGGGGTACACAACAAGCCCATGCTGCATATCGTACGGCTACCCTCCATCGGTGCCGGCGTGCAGGTTACCCCGCCTACCCCTTCTTCCCATCCGGCACACCGGAGCGCCCCGCCTGCTCGAGGGGGCACCCCGTCTCCTTCTTCACCCCCTGGGACACACCGGAGCGTTCCGCCTCCACCCGCTGCTTGCGGGAACACCCCGCCTCTGCCTCACCTCTCCTCGGTGCCTGCACGCAGGGGCACTCCACCTCTCCCCTCATCCGCGCCGAATCTCTGGGCCATCACGCCGACCTCAGGGATTGGCTCCCCTTCTCGGGATATGCACACACCATCTCCCTCGCACACGGGTTATCAACTTCATCCTCGGCAGCATCGCGCGTGCCTGGCAGCGGCGGAAGCACCTCGTCTACCAGCTCCAAAAAGTCATTTGCCAGTAATTCAGTAAGAGCAAGAGGGAAGACTTATATTGAAGAACCAACTGTTTGAATTCCTGAGTAAGCATTTCTCATGTTTTTAGTTGCTCCTTCGGTCTTGTATTGCTAACTGCTAACACAATACAAATCATCATCCACGCTGAGTAATTCAGTAATTTTTTCAGGTTCACAGTTGGTTCGGCAAAATGTACGTACTACAAAGCCCAAGTTGCAGCTATGAAACTGGACAGGAGTTTTATTATGGGAATACACTTTAGCCATCTTTTAGAGCACAACAAGGACATGTACATTGGAATCTGCAATAAACAAGGGAGGTTTGCACTGTTCCTCAACATTTTCCCCATTTTTCTACTATATCTGATCTGAACTAGATTCTTGTTTGGCACCCTACATGTAGGTTGCCACATCTAAGGTTAGGCATGGTACAGCTGCTTAGTTAGGTTTTGCTCACTAAATTACTTGTGTTGAGTTGTATTAATTATTTAAGCAATAAAATATTATGTATTTATTTTTGTGTCCCTCTTTAAACTATACTAAAACTAGCAACATTTTTTGTTATCATGTATGTAGCATTAGACACGTTTTCAAATTCATTAGACAGAACAGAGGGACACTAGTGAGGTCTATAATTTGTTACACCATTTTTGGATTTCGATGTGTGAATAAGTAGCATAAGTAATACAATAGTTTTCTCTAGTTGTTACAATTTTCCAAGGTTTATGTATTAACAAGTAATTTAGTATAGAAAAAAAATATTATTTTCTAAATTAAAACTAAACATCATAGGTTATAATATTGAGTGTTTTACATTTATGCTAGTTGCATTTAGTGTATTTATGTGTCCAAGGTTTTCAAAACGCATTTAGATGCCTAATAGATTTTTTGGGAACGTTTATAGATTTTTTTGAAATTTATGCATGTGTTCCATTAGCAAATTCTAATTTTTGGAAGGTGGTAGAATCCTTTTTAGGAGCTCCAGATATTTTATTTCGGTTCCTAATGTCTAATTCAATCTTTGAGATTTTTTTCCCATATTTTTAAAATATTTTTCATGACTTAAATGATTTATTTAGATGTTTTTCTAGATAATCTTTGCACGAGTAAATGTTATTCCAAAAAAAAACATGAACACAGAAAGTGATCGACCTTAGGGATAGACAAAATTACAAAATAAACTCTTAGGGGATAAAGTTTTTTTCGAAAAAAATATCACAAGAGATCGATTTTACCGAGAATATATTAGAAGAAATTAAGGATCTATAGAAGTGAGCATAAGTACGTGCATCGGTTTTCACATTGACAGGACAACACCTAGTCCGAGACCCCACGGCAACCAACTCCGGCGCCCTTCTCCGGCAGCCGGCGATGCTGCATTACTACTGCCCGGCTGCAGGGGCGACGAGCTGCCGGCGGTGGCGGTGGAGACGTTGACGGCGACCTTCATGCCTCCGAGGCAGTGGCCGGGGAAGTCGCAGATGAACCAGTAGCTCCTGGCCTCGGCGAGGACCACCCTGTCGTCGCCGCTGGTGTACTTGACGCGCACGCCATTGCCGCCGCCGCCGCCGGTGTCGCAGGACTGGTACGTGCTCTCGCTCACCTCGTACACGTTGTGCTGGGAGCTGACGTACTGGAAAACTGCATCCGATCGAAATTGGAATGGTTAATTAATCAAGCAGGTTGCAATTCATCTGCCGGTGCCCCTGACTTCTCAATTCAGAAGTAAATTTGAACCAAATGTATAAAAAAAATGATCGGCACTTGCGACAGTACGTTTTCATCATCATATATAATTATATGCCTGGATCACAGGGCGACCCGCGTTCATACATGTATATATATGAGCAAATAAGTCGAGCAGATGAGGTGGTTGCTCACCTAGGACATCTCCGATGGCGAAGGCATGATCCCTTGTCCAGGCGGCGTAGTTGACGCCGGAGTCCCAGCCGAAGGCAACGTCGCCGACCAAGTACTCGGCGGCGCCGGCGAGCTGCCACGGCCGCAGAAGCAGCAGGGCGGCGAAGGCACGCGCCAGCGCCGCCACCATGCCGCTGTGGATTATTGATCTGCGCATGCTTGCTCGGATCGGAGTTGGTAAATGGTAATGGCTGGGGATCATCAACAACAATGCTCATCAGCCTATATCACCATATATGTATGATGCCTTTTATTGTTTTGTTGTCGTTGCAGCTTGACGACAGTACAGTACTGACGCTGCTGGCGGATACTTCGACGCGCTGGACAAGCTGATGACTGCTTCAGCAAGGCCATGATGGCGTCGAGCTCGCCGGCCAGCTTGCTAATGGTTGGCCTGCCGAACCCCAACGCGACAGCGACGGCCAAGAAGAAGTCAGCGAGCTCACTTACTGCCTGCTGCCCTGCAATAAAGCCAATAATGCAAGAGAGACGGACACTTGGATGGATCATGGATCAACTCCATGCCGGCCTGTGGGCCTTCCTTCCTTCTCCACTTCATCCTGCGGGCCGGTTTCCTCCAAACCCAGGCCTTGCGTCATGGTGAATGGTGGTGACTTAGGCCTCCTTTGGGAGAGCTTCAGCTCCGGCTCCACCGGCCGGCAGCTCCTTGCTGAAGCTAGCTCTACCAAACGGCAACATGAGAAACAGCTCCATACGCGGAGCGGCAAGGTAGTCGGAGCTGATTTTCTATTGGCGAGGCGGAGCCAAAAATAGTGGCTCCTCCGGCTCCTCTTCGTCCTTGCGACCAGTAGCACTAGCAGCTGAGCAGTAGAATTAGAGCAGCAGGTGCGGATGTGCAGCGGCAGCGGCGCAACAACGCCCAGCATGTGCGCGTGCGGTACGGTGCTGGATTGGGACGACAGGCAGCAAAGCATTAGGAAAAGAGAAAAAACGGATAAGGTAGTAAAAGAAATAGAGAAAAATGAAAAAAAATCATTGATTAATCTATAGTTATATTCATTAATAATCTTATTCGTTTCAAATAAAATCCCATTGTAATTGATTGATAATATAAAATTTAACTCAGTCCAATAGATAGGGATAAATGGGATCCTTGGTAACTTCTATGCATTTCTAATAGAGGAGGAGCCGTTCTACCAAACGCTTTTCAAAACAGTTTTAGCTCCATTTAAAAAGCTGTTTCATCGGAGGAGCCAGAGCCGAAGCTGTTTTGCAAGGAGCTGGAGCCCTGCCAAGCTGGCTCTTATTATATTTTATTTAAAAAAATCATTGTTCAACCAATAAGTTGATTAGTACGTAGTACGTGCTTTGAAGGGATGGTTTTACAGTATAATTTTTACACAAATTAGCACAGCTGCGGCTAATAACACATACGTATACTAGTATATAAATATATGCACGCCGTCGCGTATACGTACGAAGGAATGATGTCAAATCGACCATTGCCAATTTGCCATCCATCATCTTCGTATTGTACGAGTGGACGACGCACGAGGTGGGTGACACGTGTCTATGCATAGGTGGCTAGCTGCCTTGGCGACTTGGCCAGCATTACTGTATTATTTTGTGTTTATCGCTAAGTCACACGGGCGTCACGTGTCCATTTGGCCGCACGGCAACTGAAACACGCGCCCATGTGTTCTGATTGGCCCGCAGGCAGACATGCATGCAGCATGCTACAGATTATGCATGCATGCATGTGACGAGTGTGTGCATGCGATAATTGCGAGATATATATGGGCCGTGTTTAGATACAGAAGTTTCCAAAAAGCAACTCCCAAGTTCACTATAAAAAAGAAAGATTTCCATCACATCAAAATGTCATAACATGCATGGAGCACTAAATATAGATGAAATCAAAAACTAATTGCACAGTTTTGTTGTACACTGCGAGACGAATATTTTGAGCCTAATTAATCATTTTTTGGACACTTTTTCGCACATACAAACGAAATGCTACAGTGGCGCA
>OAMR01000241.1:806923-874447 GCA_900205405.1 Echinochloa crus-galli
CGGGCCCGGCTGCCGCCCGACGGCGTGGTGGCTGCCGCCGGTGAGATGCATCTGGGCCCGCGCCACGCCTGTGGTCGCGCACCACGCCGGGCGCCGGCGAGCAAGCCGCCCCCGTCCGCAAGCCGCCGCCGAGCATCGGCGTGCCGGCCGAGCTTGAGCCTGGGCTCGGCGCAGTCGCCGAGTGCCGTCGCTTCGCGCCCCTCCAGGGGCTCACGTCGGCCACCGGCAAGCCATGGTCGTGCCGCCCTTGGCCTCACGCCGACGAGCGGCCACCGCCCCTGACCAGCCGCACTGTGAGCCGCTTGGCGCTTCCTAGCCGACCGGCGACTCCTATGGATGGAGATGTGCAAGCTTCCCGCCTCCTCGTTCCTCGCAGGCACTTGCAGAGTTGCAGCTTGTCGTCGTTCGTGGCGGGCGCACGGTAGGATTCCTAGTGGCGCAAGAGCAAGACAGACCAGCACACGACAAGGAGCCCGCTGATGTATCGGGTGAGACTGAGCACCACGACGGTGACCCGCGAGGTTGGCCAAGCCGATGCAAACATTAGAGCAACTCCAGCAGGGGCCACAACTCCAGCAGGGCCTTCAAATAGACCTGCATTTTACATAAGCCTCTAAATCTCTCCACCGAACCTCCATTCCTAGAGGCCCTCCAATTCCCCCTCCAACCATGGGAATTCCCCCTCCAACCATGGGTCCCACTGGATTCCAATCCATCCGGCGCGCAGGCGTCGCGCTCGCGCATCCGCCGTCGCCACGCTCGCGCATCCGCCGCGCTGCTCCGCGCCGCCTGCCTCCCGCCGCGCCTGTCGCGGGCGCTCCCCGCGGAGCTGCTCCCGGCGCCGTCCCCCGACGGGGTGCCCGCTGCCTGGGCCGCGCTGCACAAGCTCTCCGTCTGCTGCCCGGGGCTCCTCCGCGCCGGGGTGCTCCTCGAGCCCACCAACGACTTCGGCCTCGAGCTCGACATCGGGCCCGACGTCCCCTTCCGCGCCCCCGACGCCGCCGTCGAAGGCCTCGACGAAGGCACGGCCACCTCGCGCGACCGCAGGGGCGACGCCGCGGTCGCCGTGGCCCGGGACACGTCGCACGGCGCCGCTGACTCCACCGACGCCGCTGCCGCGTGGTCGCTCTACGACGACCTGTACCTCGACGCGGCCTACGACTGCTCATCCGACCCGGCGTCAAAGGCGACGACGGCTTGCGGGCGGCTGTGGTGTCGTCGTCCACCGGTTCCGTTTTCTCCTCTTCTTCCCCATCTCTGGTCGGAGCTCTGCTTCTGCAGCAGCCGCTCTGCTCACCCGCTGTGGTTGCTTCTTGCCATGGAGAAGGAAGACAGACAGAAAGCAAATGGCGCTGGCAGAATTGGAGTGCTTGCTCGGTGGGGAAATTGAAGAGAGGAATAGCAGATGCAGATCGAGTGGAGAGGGAGAAGGCTGTCGACTTGCTGTTGAATTTTGCGTTGAAGAAGGAGAGCAGGAGGGGAATTGTTTGTTGTGCTGCTAGTTTGCTTTTTCCAAGAAGAAAGGATGGCTTGCGGCAGCTCCTGGCCCGACCTCGCCGCGGCGGCCGCCCGGGGCCAGCCGCTGCCGCTCCACGCTGGAGCTGTCGCCCGCGCCACTCCGCCGGCGTCGATGCGCGCCGACTGTCGTGGGCCGTACCGACTGCCCACGGGCGCCGCGGCCACGGCCGGCTGGTGCTCCGCCTGGACGGCGGCCGCGACGGCCGAGGACGGCCTCAGCCGGAGGCGCAGAGTCGGGCAGGACGCGGCGAAACCGGCGCGGGTGGAGATGAAGCCTTCGTCGGCGGCGGCGCGGAGGGGCAGGGCGCAGGGAGGGCAGGGGTAGGGCGGCGGCGGCGCGCAAGCGCAGGGCGAGGCACAGGCGCAGCGGCGGCGCGAGAGGGAGGGGCATATGCGGCAGACCAGTGGGCCCACGCGAAAATAGAGGTCCGAGTTCATATGTCTATTGGAGTTGAGCGTTTACTTTGGGCCTCTATTTTTTAGAGATAGGCCTACAAATAAGTTTTGGAGACCTCAATTTGGAGGCCTCCATTGGAGTTGCTCTAAGGAACACGTACCAAATGGAGTATTGCAAGTATGCATACATGATTATATTCTCTGTGATGCCTGCGGCTTTCACTGATTCAGTTGCATATATACACATGATATATGCATTCCTGCCTTCGTCTTTAGCACAAACCGAAAAGATCGAGTGCGCACATCACTGCAATTATGCACAAATGTCCGCAGGATATACGTACGGTTGCATGATAGTACTTGCGGCCTTGGGTCTACCTAGCTAGTTCCTATGGCATATAGAGTGTATACGATATGGAGTATAAGGAACAAGTACCAAATGGAGTGCAAGCAATATACATATTTGAGCTAACGGAAGCATATTAATTGGACCTATATGTAGGTGTTACTAGTTTGTTATAACTTTGATCGTACATAGTATCATTTTATATGAACATGATGGTAATAGAAAAAAGAAGCTTATTTTTAACCATTAAACTATTGCTAGATAGAGCCTGATTTTGGTCTTTGAATTTGAAAACCAAATATCTTTAACCATTGAACTATAGGAAACGGACAAATTTTAGCATCTAAACAATTAATTAACAAACAACGAGAAATGGAAATCGGGACTAGATCATCACGCAGCTAACCTCCAGCCAGGGCGGCACAGACAGCAGGGATGGTCAGTACTAAAAGCAACTCCAACAGATCGAGAATATGAATCCCTTGGTTTCAAATGTGGTTTTGACTATGTATGCATTTTTTTTCTAAAGATAATAAAATATGGTTTAATATCTAAAATTTCATAACTAATGCATGTATTAAATAAAAAATAACGAAAGCGATACCATTTTTTCCAAACAATTAAATATATCCATTACGGATATATTTAGTATTATTTGGATCTATTTTGTTTCTTTTTCTACTAATTTAATGCTCGTAGGCATGCCTGATATTTATTTAAAATGGTCATCTTTTGAAATGCTCATAGATCTTTTGAGATCATTTTGGTGTCATCTTTTGTGATCAAAAGATGACACCAACATCGGTGATGCATGCCATGCTCCACCACATGTAGATTTAGACATTACATGGCTAGTAATTTACTTTATTTTCATAGGTTTGAAACAGGGTAGGTTCTCAAACACCATGCAATTAACTAATCATCAGTACATGCAAAATAATACTTTAAATAATTAATAGTCGCAAAACTACCAGCAATAAAATACTAGAAATTATAACAAATGAACTAATAATTCTAAATAGCTAGATTGCCACATATAGACTATATGTTTTAAAAAATTGGCAACTCTCCAACTTACATGTACTTACAATCTCCAATCTCGCTTGCAGGTACACATATATATAACCATCAAATCTCGCATGCCGGTTAGTAATATAACCAATTAGCTAGCTAACCGGCCCGTATATTGATGGCTGATAGATCGTTTTTTTTTCCGTTGCCTTTAGGGCACGTAGGCGTGCAACTAGTTGTTAGAGTAATCACATGGTCGGCTTTAATTGACGGTCAGGTCTTGGGTTCACGGGTTAACGAGCTAAAGAAGTTAGCAACAGTCAATGCAAGAAGGCAATTACATTAATTAATCAGGCAGGCAGAGCTAGGCAGGGCATAACCACTGCCCACTGCACGGTTGCGTGGCCGTGCGGTGCTTGCCTAACCTTTCTTTCTTCCTTCAATTCATTCCCATGGCACTCGCTAGTGTGCGTGGACTCTGGAGTCTGGACTGGACGACGCTGCAGCCACCGGAGCCACCAGTTTGCAGAGCAGAGATCAGGTAGGTCATCAGGGATTATGATGAGATCGACGGCCGACACGGATCCGAGATCGATATCCTATGATCCGCCAGCTCGCGCGCCCGGCCGGCCAAGATCTTGTTGACGGATCAAGCAAACGCGGCAGCTCGAGATCTCGATCACGCCCGCAAGGAAGCTACCTATAGGACGACGAGGCCGGCTTTCAGGACCGATCTCACGTGCCCCGTGTGCCTTATTCTTAGGTCCACCCAAACAGGTTCCCCAACCACTAACAAGGACCCTTTCTTTTTTTTAATACCCAGCTCTCTTTAATAATTACTCCAGGTGTTATGTGCTCCTACATACATTTTCATCGTATGCAAGAGGCTCCTACCTATCTCTTTGATCATAAACGAGCCATATAATAATTAAACGGTATGATGGTTTGTATACATAGCAATCTATTAATATAGATTCGGCTGATACATGTTCAAGCATTCCTGAATATATATATGTTCTATCTAAACAGGGTTTAATAATGGGCACTTGGTCGAGTTTTCGTTGAGCTAGTGATGCTGCCTAGGACTCGTACCTACCTGCTTTACACGACTTTATTAAACCTGGAATGTTTGTATATATGGTTTTATTACTCATGTAATAGGTATTTGTTCTGTAGCCATGGTTGCCTATGGGTACGCAATGTTTATCGGCAAGCTGTGATCACCGAGCAGATAAACATGGCCATTGCCACGTAGCTTGTTTTCCTTTCGAGGTCACGAGTCAAAACATTTTAGACTCACGTCTTATTGCGTCTACTCAACCGATGTCGCTAGTTTGTACATACGCTATAGTGCTATACATCATTTCTTGTCTTGAACGAGAGGCCGGGTATGAGGCGTAAAAAGGAAAATATTACTTAACTCTTCATTTATCCATTCATTGTTGTGTTTTTCTGGCAAATCGTATACAAATTTACCATCGCTTACATATGTCAATTGCTCTAGAGATATGGACACAATGTTAGCCAGGCAACATAATATCGGCTTTGTGCCGTATTATTGGCCACATGCGCTGGAATGCTGTGTGCTTCCGTGTCCCTTGTGCCGTGTTGCTCTATCGTTTTCCTTGAGTCTGTACCGGAAAGAAGCCACCTCCCTATTGGTCGCTTGTGGGTTTTGTTTCTTGCCTTGCAAGAGCTTCTCTTTCTCTCTCTCTCTCTACATTCATGGATCCATCCCTATCTATATAAGAGGGAGGACACTATGCCATATGAAAAATTTCAAGTTCCATATTCAAAGTCACTGGAATCAGTCCTGGGTGCTTTCTCGATCATACCTGCGCGCTGTCAGCGGAGTATGTTAGATGATTGAGAGGTTAGATAGAGTGACAGAAGTTTGTTTGTTTGGGCGACTACGCCAAAATGAGGTCGTCGACGTCACCTTCATCATCCTCTAGATCCATTTTTAGGATCGATACTAGTAAGTTTCTATATGAGCATATATGTGCCTTGCAATGTTCTTATATATTACAAGCTTGAGGATTTTATTTTTCTTTATGAAAACAAGTTGATTGTTCTCTTAGCAATGTAGTTTTTTCTGGACCAAACCTTAGCGATCGAATGCACACATTGGGTATGAACTGTAGCTGGTTTAATTTGTTCCCTGCTTTAATTTGTGGATTGCTAAAAGTTAGTCTATCCTTTCAACGTATAGTCAAGCTAGTTAGCTAGCCTTTCATGAAAGGTCAAAAGAAAAATCCAATCAAATGCTGTGTCTGTGTGAACTAATGTTGGATATTTCGTACTCCTTTGTTAAAGAGTTAAAGCATGTTTTCCTTGTTGAGTTGATCTATCTGCAAATTAAGTTGATGTCAATGTAATAATGCCGGCCGGACACTTCTCTAGCTTGCTACAGCTTGCTACTCCTGCTTGCATGTAAAGCAACGGCATTCTTTACTCGGAAAGAAAATCTGAAAACCATTTCTTGACGCCTTCCCTTGCTGTCCATATATACCACCACACGTTGCTTTGCTTTGCCTTATTGCGTTGCTTGCATTGTGACGTGCTTCCTGCGTGCTCGATCGATCGATCTCATATGTCTCACCTCCAACTCGTACTGATCTCCTGATCGATGCAGCAGCAGCAGCAGCTGACACCATGGAGAGGAGCAGCTCCACCCCTTCCTTCACTCCGGCGAGGCCGCCGCCACGCAGCCAGCTCGACGTCGACGAGGAGTACGACAGCGCCTTCAAGTCCAAGTCCTTCCTCGACCTCTGGTCCCACGCGCACCGACACCTCAGCCACACCTTGTCTTCCTCCTTCAAGCAGCTATCCTCCAAGTCCAGCGCCAAGGACTCCCGCCATGATGATGACGACGAGGTCGACGCGGCGGCGGCGGCCATGGAGCAATCCTGCTCGTACACCGTTCTTGATGACTTCGTGCTGGAGCCGAGCCCCGAGGTGCTAGCGCGGGGGCGCGGCGGTCGCCAGCGGCGGCGGCGGCGGCGCAGCCGTGTGGAGACCCTGCTGATCGAGTACTTCGACGTGACGCAGGAGGCATGCGAGGCGTGCTCCGCGCTGCTCGCCGCCATCGGCACCGCGCGGCGCCACCACCTCACGCTCCGCCGCCTGCTCGCGCGGCTCGACGACGGCGGCGACGGCGAGGGCGATGCCGCCGCGAAGGACGCGATCTCGGAGCACGTCCGCCTCGACAACCCGCTCTCGCCGGGGTGCCTGTCCGGGTTCCACGAGGTGCACGGGCGGTGCGGCCCGCTCGCCGCGCGCCTCGCCTCTAGATGTGTATAAGAGACAGAGCTGGAGGAGCTGGAGGAGCACGTCTGCCTCTGCCTCATCACCATCAACCGGAGCAGGAGGATGGTGACGCACCAGATGACGGCAGGCTTGCCCGAGGCGACGGCGACGCCGCCCCAGAATTAACCTGACGTTCGGTTCTTCAGAGACAAAAGAAACAGACCATTTATTTGGCTGTTACTGATCTATTAACTATCTGTTCATATATATGATTGTAGAGTAGAAATGTGAAGAATAATTCAGAGCGATTGATTGATTCTTTTGTATGTACAGTAGTGCAATAGATAGATAGATAGATAGAGGTACTACTGTAAAGCAATTCCTTCCAACATGTACGAGTAAATTTTTTCCCCTTGTATTTGCTTTCTGAACTTGTTCTGAAAGCATAAGAAAGCATAAGATTGGAAATCGTCCTTGTTCTGCTGTATGCCCTGTTCTGATGGTACAGCAAAGCATGAGATTAGGCATGCTTTTGAAATTCCAAGTGTGAAGCACTAGCTCCATGATCTCCAAACATCTGGAACCTGTCATCCCTAAGTGAAGATAGAACTTCAGTATCTCATAGGTGTTTGTTTTCTGAACTTCTTGTGACAGCATTAGAAAGCATAAGATTGGAAATTGTCATTGTTTTGCTTCCGGCGGTGTAGCAAAGCATAGGATTGGCCATGCTAGGTCTGAATTTCTTTTTGCGAAAGATAGAACTTTATTACTTAAGGAGTCTCATTACAGATCAAAGGCTCAATACACACCGGGGGATCCGCCGAGGACAACACGCATTCCCCAGATCGAAGAGCAAAATGGGCAAGTTCATGAGCTACTTTATTCTGTTCTCTCCCTATCTTAACAAAGGCAATACTCTGCAGCTGCGATGCTGCCATCAGTGCATCCCGTATTACTGGTGCAATCAAGGATCGATCAGCCTTCTGCGCCTGTAATTTGGCCACCACCATCGAGCAATCAGTCTCCAGGATCATTGAACAATCTGGCCACTGCGATGCGAGACGAACCCCTTCCAAACAGGCCAAGGCCTCCGCCTCCTCCGCATCCCTGCAATGATTCAGGCAGCGCCAAGTAGAAGCCTTGTGGCGTCCCTGGCTATCACGGATGACCACACCAACCGAGGCCCTTCCTGTCTCAACAAAGAAGGCTCCATCGACATTGATCTTGAGCATGCCTCCTTCCGGCGGGTTCCAACGGGTCCTGGTTTTTGGCACCTCCTTCTGACGCCTGGCACCGCTGTCCTCGAACATCTTCTGCTTCCCTTTTCCATCCGACAATGGCTCCTGTTGTCGGATTTGGGACAGACTTTCCAGGTATCTTGTAAGAAACACCACCGAGCTTGTAATGCATATCTGATCGCCCGCCTGAAGAACACTGTTCCTAACATTCCAACATCTCCAAATTAGCATAAGAAAATTTGATGAAGCAACAAGGTCATACCTCGCAAGGATCGACAACAGCCACTCCGGTCCAGAATATTATAAGTCCTCTTCAGCAGGTAGTACCACCATCTCCCTAAGCGCCTGCCTTAGCGCACAAGCATGTGGGCATGTAATTACCGCATGATAGCAATCCTCCGGCTGTAGCCCACACAACTCGCATATGTTTGATGTATCCAGATGGCGGTAGTGCCGGTTAGCCCTTGTTGGAATGCCATTCTTAATTACCTTCCACGCAAAAACCTTAACTTTAGAGGGCACCTGAGCATTCCACACCTTTTTCCAGATCGACCGCTCCCCTTCTGGATTTGCACTACTTCCAATCACTCCCAATTCATGGGTATCCCTCATAGCCAACCTATATGCACTCCGCACTGAAAATATGCCTGACTTCTCAAAGTTCCATGCCAGCCAATCTGAACTTGGGTTATTATATAGCTTAATCTTCAAGATCTCCTCAACATCACAAGGATAGAAGTACCTTCTCACCACAGCCTCGTCCCATGTGCGTGAAGTGTGATCAATGAGATGGCACACTCGCCGGATCCTGCATATTCTCATGGGTCCAATAGGCTTCATACCAACCGGGCGTGGGAGCCAGTTATCCCTCCACAACCGAACAGAATTTCCATCTCCAATACGCCAAACCGTACCTTTTTTAACCAGCTCCAGTCCATGTTCCACAGCCCTCCATGTGGCCGAGGCCTCCCTCGCTGGAACCGTGTCTAGCAGGTTCCCTGTTGGAAAGTACTTGGCCTTCAGGACTCTTGCACACAGGGACTCCGGAAAAATCAGCAGGCGCCACGCTTGGCGGGCCAATAGCGCCTGGTTAAACAGCTGAAGATCCTTGAATCCCATACCCCCGTGCAATTTGGGTAAAATAAGTGTTTTCCATGGTACCCACTGGACTTTCCTACGCCCCTTTTCTGCACCCCACCAGTATGCTCGGATAGCTTTCATGAGATCTTCACATAGTCCTCCTGTAAGTTTGAAGACACTCATAATATAATTTGGCAAAGCCTGAGCAATAGACTTAATTAAGATCTCTTTCCCAGCAGCTGATAAATCCTTCTCTCTCCATGCACACATTCTCTTCAGAAACCTTTCCTGCACTGATTGGAAGCGATCTCTTTTCATACGCCCAAGAGGTGTAGGGAGCCCTAAATATTTCTCCTCAAAATCCACCCTATCCACACCAAGGATTGCTCTAACATTTTGGACTTCTGTCCCATCCCTTCCCTCACGCATTAGCAGGGAGCATTTGCTCGGACTTAGCAGCTGGCCCGTATTCCTTTCAAATGTGGTTATAGCTTGATTGATCGTGTTAGCCTGGGCCTCATTTGCACGAAAGAACAGAAGGCTGTCATCGGCAAACAGTAAGTGCGAGATGCTAGGCGCCCTCCTGCATACCCTCAGGCCCTCCAAATGTCCCAACCTCTCATGATGTTTCAATAAAACAGATAGACCATCAGCGACTAACAAGAAGAGATAAGGCGACAGTGGATCACCTTGACGTAGACCACGCGTTGGGGAAAAAGGCGCCAGAGGCACCCCATTGAAGCGGACCGAGTAGCGTACAGTAGTGACACACGTCATGACCCACTGCACCCATTGTCCATGAAAGCCTAGCTTCACCAGTAACCTTTGTAGAAACCCCCAATCAACACGATCATAGGCCTTGGATAAATCCAACTTGTATGCACAAAACTCCTCTTTATCACCCGGTCCCTTCTGTATAGCATGGATACACTCAAATGCAATTAGAGCATTATCAGTAATCAACCGTCCCGGTACGAATGCACTCTGTTCCGGGGAAATAATATCCCCCAGCACCGGCCTCAATCTATTCACCAGACATTTAGATATGACCTTATGAATCACATTGCAAAGACTAATAGGTCTAAAATCTTTGAGCTCCTCCGGGTTCTCGCCTTTGGGAATAAGAGCAATTGCTGTATCATTAATACCTGCCGGCATATCCCCATCCACAAAGAATTTTCTTACCGCTCGGATCACATCCTCTTTCAGAACTTCCCAATGTCTTTGGAAAAAGCGAGCCGGAAAGCCATCTGGCCCGGGCGCTTTCAGCGGACCCATTTGGAAGAGAGCATCTGAAATCTCTTTTCAGTAAATTCTTGGCAAAGCTGCTGGTTTATATCATCAGATAATTTTGTCTCTGTCAAATCCAAGAGCTCATTTGGGATCACCCCCGGGTCTGCAGCATAAAGACTTCTAAAGAAATCCACAGCCATCTGCTTTAGTTCCTGTGGTGATTCATGCCAAATACCATTAGCATCCCGCAGCTTTCGAATACGATTTTTCCGAGCTCTCCATATAGCTTGCCGATGGAAGTAACTTGTGTTCCTGTCGCCCTCCCTCAACCAAGCAATACGGGAACGTTGGAGCCACATCATTTCCTCACGATATAGCAGCTCATCCATTCTGTCTGTCACACTCCTAACTTCCAGGCGACTAGCATTGGGATCAGCCTTTAGGCCTTCAAGCTTACACGAAGCCTGTCCAATTCAGCAGTGACCGATCCAAAATTTGCTTTGCTCCAAGAACGTAGCGCCCCCTGAACTCTTTGTAAAGCAGCCGCAATTCCACCCAGTCCCTCTCTATCCGGGGCTGTGCACCATGCCTCCTTGATCTCATGAGCAAGAGATTCTAGGCGCTCCCACATGATCTCATATCGAAATATACGATTCTTATGCCGTTCCCAGCTATCTTTCCTGATTTCCAAAAATAACGGACAGTGATCAGATCGAGAGGAAACTAAATGATGCAAAGTGGCCTCACCAAATAAATCTCGCCAGCCCGTGTCTGCCACCGCCCTGTCCAGCCTCACCTTGACATTAGCATTCCCATCCCTGCCATTATCATAGGTAAAAGGCAAACCAACAAAACCCAAATCCGTTAGATCACAGTCTGTTAATGCATCGCGAAACAAGGCCATCTGACGTTCAGACCCAGCACAGGCCGAAAAGTGCTCAAAGCCCCACATTGCCTCATTAAAATCTCCCATAACCAGCCATGGCAGAGGAGAAATCCCATGTAAGCGACGAAGCGCTTCCCACATATGATGACGATTCTCAACCCTTGGTTCACCATACACAAAAGTAATGCGAAACCAAGGATCCGAGGGGCTCACGCGAGTCGACACATCAATATAACGAAAGTTCTTCTCTATTAAATTCACCTCCACGGTTTCATGCCAGAAAAGAGCTAAGCCTCCACTTCTACCATCACTATCAACAGTAATGCAATTCTTTAAGCCTAATTTCCAACGCAAATTTGCCACCCTAGAACCTGAATTACGAGTTTCACACAAGAAAACTAAACTCGGGCTTTTGGCTCGTACAAGAGCCGACAAATCTTGAACTGTCCGAGAGAGCCCGGTCCCTCGGCAGTTCCAACTTAAAGCATTCATTTCTCCTGGTGAGGCTCGTCCTGAGCTCCCACCAGGTTCGCAGCGACCTTCGGCGGCTGCTCCTCCATGGAGTTAAGTTGCCCATCAGCCTCTTTCATGTGTACATCTTGTCTCTTCCCATCTTTTGCCAATGCAGACGATCCCCCCTCTTGCAGCTCCTTTATCGAATGCGCAAGGAGTTCAGGCTTCGTCAAGCCCTTATTCTTCTTCGCCTTGGAGATGTCCTTGTGCGCTCCCGGGCTTCTGACACTTGGCCGCCGCTCCACCATCTTGGCTTTGGCCGCACGTAGTCTGTCCTGGAGACTACGAGGGCCATCCTGGACCGTCTGTTGCATAGACAGTGAGGCCTCGCTAGAGCCAAAATAAGAGTTCAGGCCCGACACCCTCTCCCTTGCATCATCCATCCCCTTACTAGCCATCTTCCTCGTCACGCCTGGCGTACTCATGCCCAGGTGTTGCACTCCGTGCACCAGGGCCTCCTCATTCATCGTCTGCCCGTCCTGATTCACAAAGGTAGGCGCCACCGGTGTTTCCTTCCAGGCGTTGCTAATGTTACCCGCCCTCCCAGCCAGGGACCCCTCCTTCTTCCTCTGCGGCACATCATTGAGGGAAGACGAGCCCGTAGCAGACTGCACACGATCACGTTGCTCCCCCGAGAAATTAAGGCCCCTCTTCACCGGCTGTGGCGCTGGTAAGTCAGTAACCTACCAGCACCCCTCTTAAACGGAGAAGTGCGCAGTTCCGTCCCATACTTCACACCATCCTCCGCCAAAGCTTCATCCGGACATTCCCGCTCAGCATGGCCAATGCGGCCACAGCAAAAACAGAAGTACGGGACATTTTCATACTTCACCAAGAATTCCATCCAACCCCTACCCCGTACCTTAATGCTCACGCTGTTTTTCAGTGGGTCACCTAGTGCAAAATCCACCCGGATTCTCTTGAAGTCCTTCACCGACTCACCAACTTCGATCACTCTCCCCACTTTTGCAGCTAAAGCCGTGACAAAATTGGGTGTCATCATGGCAATGGGAATGTCATAAATTCGGATCCATAATGGGATAGATTCTATGATCACTTCAGACAAACGGGCGGCCCATGGAGTTTTAAGGGTGATGCCATCATTGTTGTTCATGCTAGGTCTGAATTGCAGTTACATCTTGCATGGTTTGCAAAAATGCAACTGTGAAGCTGCTAAATCCCAAACATTTGTAACATGTGACACACACTGTAGTTTGCCCAGAACAAAAGGGAAGTCAATGAGCAACTGAATTGCTGCGAGCTTTTGCAGCCAGAGTTGGAAAAGAGGAGTAGCCAAGAACAAAAATAAAAAAAATTGACTCTAAGAATTGGAGATGCGGGGTATCGATCCCCGTACCTCTCGCATGCTAAGCGAGCACTCTACCATCTGAGCTACATCCCCTAGATGATTTTGCTATGGTACAAGTTTTATACATACTATTTATTGAACGTCGCTTTCAAAAAAAAGTTTATTGAACGTCAAAGGTAAAAATATTTGCCTAAAAATTTCTCTTCAGAACTACTCGTACGTACAAATACTACTAGATCTACAGACGGTTTGCGATCCATCTCCAGATGAACAAGCTCAATTTAAAAGGGCAAGTAAAGTGATCCAATCAGGTTGTTTTACATCAAGTCCATCGATGTTGATTCGACAATCTGAAAAGTTTGGTATTAAGTCTTTAATCTCACGTTTGCACTCTATAGAATTTTCTAAGAATCTTAGTTGTTGTATATCAGGAGCTATTCTTTATTGTTGTTCTTTAACCCTGTCCTCATCATAGTATAACTAAATCTTTTTACCAGAATCATCCAGAAAAATGTCGTGGACACGATTTAGATAGTGTATGTAGTGTAGGAGGAACGATAAGTAAGTTCATTAGCAACGATACGCATCGATAATACACACACGAGAACACCGTAGCGGCACGTTCAAGAAGAAAAAAGGCCGGCAACGCTGACATTACAAGCAGAAGAGACAGAGAGAAGGTGTCTGGCTGGGCCGAGCACGCGTGGGCGGGCAGCTAACTGACCACTGCCGACCAGTAAAGAAGCTCGGCCCAGCACACGCAGACATGTGGGCCCTCTCCCGGCCCGCGGGCCGCTTATATATAGTAATTAATAGAGAATAATAATAACTGGTCTGGTCTACTTGAACTGCAGCCTGCTGGCGTACGTCTGGCCGAAGGTCCACGCCGGCGGCACGACGTCGGCGAACTCGATGGTCTGGCCGTCGTCGGTGGTGACCCTGAACGAGAGCCCCTGCCCGTTGAGGAATGCCAGCGACTGCCAGTTGGCGCCCCAGTTCCTCGACATGGTGAGCCACCCGGCGGTGCGCGTGCCCCGCACCGCCATGGCGCGCACGGCGCCGGCGGCGGCGACGTTGGTCGGCAGGACCAGCTCGAAGTAGTCCCTCCCGGCGACGGTGAACCGGACGCCGCCGCGGCGGCGGCAGGGCACGCGCCGGAAGAGCACCGGCACGATGCCGCCGCGTCGTTGAAGAGCGCCGTGCTCAGCGCCGCCGTGCGGGTGCCGTACCCCTGCGTGTAGAGGTTCCCGTACCCGCACGCGCCGCCCATCGTGCCGGAGGCGTCGCTGCCGCCGTAGAACGTGGCCGTGCCCTTGCTCCAGCCGGACGGCGCGAAGGCTGCTCCGCCGGACGTCGAGGCGGCGGCGGCGAGCACCAGAACGACGACGGCCGCCGCGAGGTGCTGCTTGGCCATTGTTTTCAGCACCGTATAGGACTAGTCTGTCTGTACTGTATGCAGACTGCAGAGGCAGTGCACGGAGGCCGTGCAAACTGCAGCTGCGAAGGCTGGGCGTGTATATATGATCGCCGGCAGGAGGGGCGAGATGGGCGGCACGTGAGTGTGGTGTGGCTGCTGCTGTAACTGTGTGACTATGTGAGGTGCCGCACGTGACTTGCGCAGCAGCAAAGCTAAGCTCGGCAGTCGGCAGGGCATGACACCATGCGAATTGAACGGCCGCCTCCGTCCATCCCATGCATGTTCTGCTCGCCGGAGAACAGGGGATCCGTACGTGAGGAGGTGTTTTTGCCCTCGGAAAAGCAACCTCTGCACCGGCCATGGCCTTTACTGCTCTGCGTCAGTGCAGTGATCGGCTTCACAGCCACCGCTTCAGCAGCATGGAATGGCCTGCCCAGGGCACAGACAGAAGCAGGGAAGCGAAGCCAAGCACATGGCCAATCCGAGACGAGAACGAGACGAGGGATAGACTGATGGAGCATGGATGAAGCGGTGCACCCCTCTATCCATCCGGACCTCTGCTCTGCTCATCGTCTCTGCCGCCACTCCAATTCGACAAGCTCCAAACAAGATCACTCGGTTGGCGGATGGCATTCATTACTCTATAACGATTTCGTTTTCTGGTGACACGAAAATGAAATGTCTTCCGATCCGCATGCACAAGAAGGTAGTACGTGGATCGAATTGGTATGGTTGGTTCAGACTTTCTGAAGGCTGGTCGCTGAAAGTTCAGTCACTTGGTCTGTTATACTATTTCTTTACTGAATGCTTGGAAAAAAACAAAGCACCCCCCTTTCTTCCTTGCTTTATTTAAAGAAATAAAGTTTTGGGTCGAGTGAGGCTTAGGTTTTCGCGATTGACTTTACTGCACTAATAACATTTGACTTGACATAACACAAATGTAGGCATGCATTTCCAGTGTCAAGACAGCAACCGTGGATTTCCACTGCATGCATACCGGATCCACGCATGCCCGTTTGTCTGAGCAATGTACTGTAGCTCGGACGATCCACGCACAATGATTGCACGGCGCCGCTACCGGATTAATCTAGTACCCAGACGAAACAGGTTGAGTGAGATGCGGCTTTTGGCATGTTGAGATAAGATTACCATATCAAGTTTTTCATATGCCTCCAGTCCTCAAATTCAGGTCTGTGTTTTTTTATATCTGTAGCCATGAGAAATGAGGGTGCATAGGCACATGCATGGAAATGCAACCGTGAAGTTATCCCGTTTCATATCTGGTCTCTAAAAGGCTCTTGGATCCTGGCTTTTCAGCGAATAGTTTGGGTCGATGCAGTTTCTCAAAACTGATTATCAGAGTGACAAATATCGTTCCACATCGATCCGGGCCAAATTCTTCAGTAGAACTTCACTCACTTTCAAAAGAATGATCAGTTATGTAAGTGCTTTGTGCAGATATTAGGCCAATTTGATGCTGCTCGATCTAGTTGTAATTTGCTTGTTTCTTTAGAAAAATGGATAAATGTATTCCAGGGTCTAGGCTATGTGCAAAAACAAATGTTGCGGTGAGGTGTGAACAGTGGTGGAGTGGTCAGCTTGTGGCTGAGAAATTGCGGCGCCTGAGCTTAGCAGGCCAATCAGATCAGGAAGGTGACTTGGGCCAGCGCCTGAGCCTAGGCTAATATAGCTCGTGCTGTTCCTTCAGAAATTTGTGGTTAAGTCAACCATTATTTTCTTCAACCGTACCTATTGTACTTCAAGTCCTGCGCTGACTTTGGTTATAAACTCGGTTGCTTCAGACCCAATATAATGCATGTAATGTTTATTTCTTCACGTTGCCTACATTTGTTCGAGCCTTTTTTCTGGTGAGGAACTGAGGTATTATTACATAGCGCTCCTGCATAGTAGGCTAGTAGCTGACAATAACGTCAAACCTAACAGAAGCAGAGAAAAACTTACAATAGCTTCTCACTTTCTACTATTCCATCCATTTCAAATTATAGTTCACTTTCAAACTTCTCTATTTTTTACCAAATACTAGAAAAATATGAATAATTCATAATACTAGATAAATGCACTACCAATACATGTTTTGTGGTTTGTACAATGAAAAGAAATTGGTACTCCAGATATTAATGGTTTTTTTATAATTCTAGTCAAAATTAGAAAAGTTACTTAGAAGAAAAAACTTAAGTGAATAATAATTTGAAATGGAGGAAGCATTTAGGAGTGTATTATCTCTTTCTTAAAATTTATTTTGCTATACACCTCAAAACTAATTTCTCAATATAATATGATTTAGGCAAACTTAAAAGAAGAGGTGAGAGTGGGTGTTGATCTGGATCATCACTGTCCGAAAGGCCATGGTTAAGGATGGTGGATGTCGAAGAAGAGATTTGGCTAGCACCATCATTGTTGGAAGAGACATATCTCACTCGATCACTGACATGTAATAATGTATTTTTCCGACTTAGACACACAAATGGTTAATACACATAACAAAGACTAAACTATTCCATCCAGTCAAAAATAAGTTACGTTTTTGGTTATTGACATGGTCTTCAAAAGACAACTCCGGCTTGTATTTTAATAGCACATAAGAAGTGTCAACACATAAAAAGTGATATGCAATCAAAGCTTAGAATATTCGACTGTAAACAACTCCAGCGTTAAGTGTCACATGTGACCAGGGGTATCTTACTATTACTAATTGGAGGCTTCTTTTAAAGGCTCCACGTTAATCCTCACGAGACGCGCTAGAAAATTAGATAAATCCTAAAAATTTACTATTACTAATTAGAGGCTCCTTTTGAAGGCTCCACGTTAATCCTCACGAGACGCGCTAGAAAATTAGATAAATCCTAAAAATTCTCACAAAAATCAAAAACATCCAGCCATCAATTTATAAGTCTCAATAATTATAGCCTTAGGATCTAATTTACCTCTAAATTACCCATCTCTGCCATTATGAATATTTTTCAATATAACCCCATTAAATTTACATCTCAAAACATCTCAGCCCTAGCCGTCAATCTTCTCCTCTTCTCGCAACATCCGCTTCTTGCCAGCCCCAACGATAGATAGATCAAAGGGTTTGTTGCCTGATTCATTGTTCTAGCGTGCATGTTCCAGATGCCAATTAGTCATATCCCGCCCTGGATTAAGCAGCACACACCAGATGATTAATGACGATCTCTGATCATGCCGGATGGGACCTGCAGAGAAACCTTGCGCTCTGGCTCTCCGATCCGGATAGAGCCTGGGTGCAACAGAACCATCTATTCTGACATTGGTCAAAACAACATCAACAGATGATATGGACGAGTCCCTCCCTACCATCGAGGTGTAACCATGCAGGTGCGCTATCCTCTGCTCCCTGCTCCAGCTCTTCACAGTTCACCCACGTCATTGAAATTGGTGCAGCTTGCAACAGCCTGCTTGGCGTCATACTGCCGCGCGGGCATGTCGCAGGCCTATTTTTTTAGTGAAACAAATAAGTGTTCGTCCGACGTAAGTATATTGCTTGGATGCGCTGGTCATCGATGGCTTAGAATCCGTAAAAAAAAATGAGATGACCTTCAGCCTCTATTGCACATGCAGGAGTACAACCAGGGCCAGAGTTGGCTTCTGTATATAATCTTTGACCACACGACGCGATAAGCATCTGGATAATGAGGTAAACCATTAAATTAAACATTACATTTTCATTGTATTTATTCAATCAAGTTAAATGATAGTTTAAAAGTGATGGTACTATGGTAGCCAAATATATGAGCAAGAGTATAGTGATTAGTTGGCATTCTATTTCTATATTCTTCTACACCATGGAAAATGGCATTAACAAAAAAATGATATGGTAGCCAAGTATATGAGCAAGAGCAGTACGTTAATGCATCTTATCTTACTATTACTAATTGGAGGCTTCTTTTGGAGGCTCCACGTTAATTCTCACGAGACGCACTAGAAAAAAAGATAAATCCAAGAAATTCTCACAATAATTAGAAATATCTAGCCATCAAATCGATATTATTAATAATAAGAGCCATCGGATCAATCCTAATTTCTAAATAATTACCCACCTATGCCATTATAAAAAATAACCCCCTATACTTACTTTTAAATTACCCACATATGCCATCCCGATATAGATTAAAAGTCTAATAAAAAAACATACGGAATCTAACTAAAATTGATCACGTAGCCCTCTAGATGTCCTCATCTCTACTTGTACATAAAGTAGAGGTGTCATATTCGCCATGCTAGAGAGCCTAACAGAATTGATGTCTCACGTAGCCTTCAAGGTCTTGGTCACCTCGCTAAAGTCCGGCTCGAAAATTAATTTCACGAGATAGAGATGATTTTAACGAGGAGGAAGATAAGTATGGTTGCAGTTCCACCAGAGGGCCGTGTCTTGCACCTTAGCAAATTAAAGCAAGCATCAAGGTCGGCGAGGTACTGGTCTGGCAGGCCTGAGTTCCATATGAGGGCCCTGCGGAGCTTGGGGTGGCCAGCAGGGTGTAGTGCAGAGGCGAAGAGCCACATGTTTGCAGAGGACTCAAGGAATCAATAGACATTTAAAGCGAGCTTGGCATCGACATGCCGCTAATTATGCATCATTGCTGCTCACGTTGGTTAATTTCTTCTACTGATTGGGCAGCTTCACGCTGTCCTCGAGCATGACGAGTGCTGAGGTCCTCCAATCCTTGCTGTGAGAGAGTAAGTAGGAGCACCCATACTGCTGATGCTACTGCGACATCAATGAGCATTACATGGGTGATGGTCAGAGTTAGGGTAGGATCTGCACGTTTGAGGTACTATTAAGTTGAAGAGCTCCACTGAAATTTGTAGTCAACTCTAAAGAAAATTATCGTTCGCGTGTTCAACAATGCATGCACCTGAAAATATGATGTGTCAGTGTGAATCCATGCATGCACGGAGATACTAGGAACCTCAGCATGTATAGGATAGAATTTTATAGTTTAATAAAAATCCATAGAGAGGATATGCCATAATATAGATAATAGATAGAATAATGTGTAGGCTTTCAACTTAAAGTAATAAAAAAGGAAATAAAAATGCCAATTGAGGTATATAAGTTTCTGAAAGCCAAATTCTAGGTTACAAACTCACAATAGATTAGTTGCAACCATAGGTTAGATAGGCCAAGATGAAATTTTAACTAAACATAAGTGCAAAATATGCTAAGGTGCAAAATAAAGGAATAAAATTATGGATGGGATAGACCGAACCCATATAATAACAACCAATAAATAAATTACAAAGATTTTATTATGCTTTGAAATTAACAAATGAAACATGGAGTAATAATAAACAATCCTATTTTTAAATAAAACCTTATTATGCTTATATATACAATTTTTCAAAATTATAATATCATTTAAATTGGTAGTCCATGCGGAAGCACGGGTTGATGAACTAGTATAAATATAATTGCCTTGATTAAATACCACCCAAATTTTAAGAACCAAGCAACAGCTGAGATTGTTTGCAAAGGTGGTTGCAAATTTTATCTACTTGGGATCAAACTCCAAAAGCCTAACCAACACGTTGCGTGCCTCGATAAATCTGACAATTTTTGGTGGCTCCCACGATGACTTCGGCGGTGTTTAGTTCATATGAAAAGAGAAAAAGTAAAGTGAAAATATCACATCGGACACTGTAGCAATTTTCGTTTGTTTGTGGTAAACATTGTCCTATCATGACCTAACTAGGCTTAAAAGATTCGTCTCGTCGTGTACATCAAAACCATCCAACTAGTTTTTTTTATTTATCCACGTTTAGTACTCCATGCATGAGGAGATAGATTTGATGTAATAGGTGAATAGTGAAGTTTGGAGAGAGAATTTTTGAAAGTTTGGTGATGGGATGGGAAACTAAACAGGGCCTTCATCGTTATTAAGATTTGGCAGTTCACTCTTCTGTGCAGGCGTTTCTATAGGTAGGTGTGCAAGGATGACGACCATGCATGAATGTGAGCGTGTCTTTAACATGTTTTGAATAAGAAGAAAAACTCTATTTTGATTTCTGTCTAGGATCCTTCCAAGTTTTCATAGTAATAAATCTCCAATTAAATACTTCCCAACAAATATGCTCGGCAGTATTCATAGTTTCATACATATATATAAAAAGAATCAGAGATCGATTACACCCATTTCGCTCCCCTCGATCCCCAACTCCGGTGAACCCTTGGCGATGGGTGTTGTTACCGAGACGACACCTGCCGTGCTGCTCCGGTTCCTGCAGCTGGGTGTGTTCTTGGTCTTTGGAGTTGCTGCATTGAGCTCGGCCGCGCAGGGCTCTAGGGTTCATCACTACGATTTCGTCGTAAGTTCATCTAGTATGTCCCTGAATTTCTATTTTCTGCTGGTGTTTTCGTTAGCTTTGATGTACGTCGCGTCTGTTCGGTCCTCAGCTCATCGATTGTTTCAGTTGTTGCTGCTGCGTCGCGTCTGTTGTTATAGTGAGTCCTGCTCCATCGTTCATTTCGATTTTTTAGCAGTCAAAATGTATTCCGGCCACGGACGGCTGATGTTTGAAATGTCTTTGGAGAGCTGCAGTTCTCGACTTTGAAGATGCAAAGAAATCCTCTGGCATCCCCCTCTTGCTGTGCTGTATTTCGATCATCATGAACACCTTGTCCCTGCACTACGCAGAAATGCAAATCACTGATTTGGAAATGAATGGTTTGTTGTTCTAGAGATGCACTCGTAGCGAGTAATATTCAGATTTCGAACGGTACTATTTGCTGTATATTCATAATGTGGTGTTTAATTTGCCACATTTTCAGTTACTAGGAAAGGCGCGTGTAGTGCTGATGTACTAGCTGTCTCTAGTAATGAATGGCGTGGTTATTTCTGATTGTTGGCAGGTAAAGAAGGTGAACGTGACGAGGCTGTGCCGGCAGAAGAGCATCCTCACCGTCAACGGGCAGTTCCCCGGCCCCACCATCCACGCTCACCGGGGCGACGTCATCGTCGTCAACCTCCGAAACCACGGCGACAAGAACATCACCATCCACTGGCACGGCGTCGACCAGCCTCGGAACCCGTGGTCCGACGGGCCGGAGTACATCACGCAGTGCCCCATCCAGCCCGGCGCCGCCTTCGCCTACCGCGTCGTCCTCTCCAGCGAGGAGGGCACCCTCTGGTGGCACGCCCACACCGGCTTCGACCGTGCCACCGTCCACGGCGCCATCGTCATCCTCCCCCCCGGGGGAACGGAGCCGCGCCGTGTACGCCGCCGCCGCCGCCGTGTCGTCGACGGCCGGCAGGGCCTCGGGGAACGCCGGCGGCGCGCGGGTGCCATCGCCGCCGGCGTCGGCGCCGGCGTACTCGAGGATGCCCGTGGCGGTGCTGTTGTTGAAGTCGACGCTGGTGTCGGAGGAGAAGGTCCGATGCGTACACGGCGCGGCTCCGTTCCCTCGCCACCGACGCCCACCCGGTCGACGTGCCGGCGCGCGCCGACGAGCGGCTGCTGGTGACGATGGCCGTGAACCTGCTGGCCTGCGCGCCGGACGCGCCGTGCTCCGGCCCCCACGGTGACCGCCTGGCGGCGAGCCTCAACAACGTGAGCTTCCAGAACCCGTCGTCCACCGACATCCTCAGCGCCTACCACCACCACCGCCGCCGCCGCGGCGATGTCTACGAGATGTCTACGACGCGGGGTTCCCCGACGAGCCGCCGTCCCGGTTCAACTTCACGGACCCGGCGATCCCGGCGGCGGGGCTCGTCGGCCCGTTCACAGAGCGGCGCACGCGGGTGAAGGTGGTGGAGCACGGCGCCGCCGTGGAGGTGGTGTTCCAGGACACGGCGGTGCTGGGCACGGAGAGCCACCCGATGCACCTGCACGGCTACAGCTTCTACGTCGTGGGGCGAGGCCTCGGCAGCTTCGACGGCGGCGGCGGCGGCGGCGGCGACACCGCCGGCTACAACCTCGTCGACCCGCCGCTGCAGAACACGGTGGCCGTGCCCAAGGGCGGCTGGGCGGCGATCCGGTTCCGCGCCACGAATCCCGGCGTCTGGTTCATGCATTGCCACTTCGATCGCCACGTCGTGTGGGGGATGGACACGGTGTTCATCGTGAGAGATGGCGAGGCACCTGGAGACAAGATGATGCCGCCGCCTCCCAACATGCCCAAGTGCTGATGGAACAGCAGACGAACAGGGCATGCATCTGTCATAGTGTTGCTCGCATTGCGATTTGTTCATACTTTTTTTCAGTACACTGTTCATTCATTCACATGGCAATCAGCAGGTTTAGTTTTGTGGTTCATCTTCGATCTGGTATTTTAAGAAAGTTTAATTTTACGATCCTCCTCCGAACAACTACCACCAGCACCAGGGATACCCTTGGTGTACTACCGAGTACAAACACCGGCAACAATTAATTAGGCCCGGAAGCTGATCCAAAAGATGTAATTGTATTTTCCTTCTGTGAAACAGTTCACAAAATTACTTTTTTTTTTGTGGGACAGAGTGAGTAGACATGAAGCATTGGAAATCATATTATACGTTTCTCTGTTGGCAAGTATTACTTTAACAAAGATGCCAATTAGCCTTGATGCCAATTACGTAGGAGTATATATTTGCAGGTAGCGTGAAAGATGGCCAGTGATGCATGCAGATGCGGCTTAACCAGCAAGGTGCTGAGCAGGCCGGCTATATACACTTATACGTTGTGGTGTTTGTAAGAATTAGTAACAACATTTGCACAGATGGAACAGCAGCATCACGAGATAGAGCATTTTCCCAAGGACGTCAAGGAGCATTTTCCCTCTCTCAAATTATACGCCGTTTTAGTATTTTTAGACACTCTCTGTTTTTTATTTACATGTCATATTAGGTTTGTGCTAAGTCAACGTTGTCCAATTTTGGTCAAGGTTATCAAAAAATACAGAAATATCTACAATACTAAAGTTGTTTGATTGGATCCATTATGGACTATATATGCATATGTTCGGTATGGTAGATGATTTCGCATTTCTTCATAAATTTAGTCAAAATTAGACTGTGTTGACTTACGACAGACCTAATAAGGAGGATGACAAACAGGCGGAGTACGAGAACGAGATGCGTGGATGGCTCCTCACGGTGGCCACGCTCTTCGTCAGCATGGCGTTCGACGCGATGATGCTTCACCCACCCGAGTGGATGAAGACGGAATGGTATGAACAGGTGTTAACTATGCATGGGCCGCGGCAGCAGCGCTGGCGCCGAGTCCTCAGTCGTCGTCGGCGGCGGCGGCTATCGCCTCGACGTCCGAACTCGTCAAGGCATATTTATACCTGTGCTTCAACTCGTTAACGTTTGCAATGGCGCTTGTCCTTGTGCTGAAGCTGCTTAGGCTTCGCCGGCGGCAGGAATCCTCCGATTGGAGCATGGAGACCATGAAAAGATTGCTGGCCACAGTCTCTCTGTTCCTTGCATTAACCTTCGCCTTGGGTACCTCAGACAATTGGAAGGTCACTGGGATGGCTTGCCTCGCCCTCCTGGCGTATGCCTGTCTTGCTGTCTATTATTTTGTCCCCCGTGCAAGGACATGGAAGAGAATAACAAGGAAGAGGAATTCCAAGACCAAGCAACAGGCCAAGCAATCGGACAAGGACGAGTCCCCTGCTTCTGCTGCTGTTGTTGCTGAACCACCAGGTTCGGTTTGACCACCTGGCCTCGGGAGCGAGCCTCGATCTCTCCTCTTCATCGACCTTCTAGCTTCATCAATAATGGTGTGTTTAGTCTGAGCGTGTGTGCGCGCTAATATACGTGGCTTACCATGAACAATGTCGTCCTCAGTCTGCTACGCGTTCATGTGTACGTGATTGTGCTGGTATGGTAGAGCACATATAGCTAGTGGTTTTGGTTTGTGTGTAAGCTCACCGATCTGGATTTGTACGTGTGGATTCAGTTTTCTCTGTATCGGCCATAACAGTTGGTCAGTTGTTGTTTACTTTCATGTACACAGCAAGCTAGCCGCGCCGCTGATGATATATTGCGGCTAAAAACTTGCTACTATATCTTTTGATGGAATAAACTTTCTACATTTAATTGACAGATTGCGAAGAAGTTTCCTTTAGAAAGGAGAGGAGCCAGAAAAATGTACCGGAGGCCACTGTCTGGTTAATTGGCCAACCACCTGTGCGCCGAGGGACCTAGTGGGTCTAGGCATTCTAGATTTGGAGAGATTTGCACGCGCCTTGAGGCTACGATGGCTTTGGATACGGTGGCATCATGCTGATCGTCCGTGGGCGGGATTAGAGATCCCCTGCGACAACACTGATAAGGACCTCTTCACGGCTTCGACAATTGTCACCATAGGAAAAGGCGACAAGGCCATTTTCTGGCATTCCAACTGGATTAGTGGACAAGCGCCAAAGTGCATCGCCCCCACTCTTTTTCAGAAAACAAAGAGGAAGAATGTCACAGTGAAGAAGGCCGTAGAACAAAATAAATGGGTTTCACACATCTCCCTGATCCGGTCCCTCGAGGAGATGCAGGAGTTTATTGAGTTGTGGGGAGCGGTGAACTCTATAAATAGGCAAGATGACGTTGAAGATGAGATTAAGTGGAAATGGACGCCGGATGGACAATATTCCACGCAAAGTGCCTATCGCATACAATTTCTGGGACGACGCAAAAAACCGGCTCTCACACCCATTTGGAAAGCAAAAGCAGAGCCGAAATGCCGGATTTTTGCATGGATTCTCCTCCAGCACAAAATACTCACGGCAAATAATCTGGCAAAAAGGGGATGGCCACATGACCCGACATGCAAGCTTTGTAACGGGGCGCCAGAAACACCCACACATTTGTGTCATGAATGCCCATTCACTCAGATGGTATGGACCAAATTGACCTCAGAGCTCGGAAGGCAGGACTTACACACATCATCTTCAGAGACCATTAGTCGCTGGTGGAGACGGATGAGACGATCCTTCGACATTAAACAAAAATTAAATTTTGACGGACTCATGTTATACTTCTGGTGGAACATTTGGAAGGAGCGCAATCGAAGAATTTTTCAACACAAATCGCTCGAAGTGGACGAGTTGGCCCATATGATTCTGGCCGACACCAAGTTGTATCAGGAGGCAAGACAAGCTGTTCGACCGGGGCTTACGACACAACATGGATCAAACAACACCACTTAGTGGCTTCCTCTTAGTTGTCTTGTTTTCTTTCTTGCAAAGTGTTTTTAGTTGTTTGTCCTAGCGGTTTCTGGTCGAGTTGGGGGGGGGGGTTGGGGTTGATCTAGTTGCCTGTTGTTTTTGTGTCACCCCCCGACCGTCCTTTCTTTTTTTTGTCTGTGTTTGTTCGCTTTTTTCTCTTCTTCTAATAAAATTACGGCAAATCTCTTGCCGTTCCTTTCAAAAAAAACTTTCTACATTTAATGTATATCTTGTTTAATAAATTAGTGACAAATAGTCAGTTTTGCCACATATATATTCTTACGTGAGCACAAAATCAAATACCCGTTGTTTGTTTTCTAAAACCTTCTGACAAATTGATCAACGACAACATGGGAATTGAATATATAACAACAAGATTTCTGCTTCGATGGTTGTCGTTAAAAAAAACTGGAAGAATCGACAAGATAGCTTCCTCTAGAAATCTCTGCTCTAATTGATCTCAGTCATTATAAAATTCCTCTAGAAATCAATCCTTTTCATCGACAAGATAGGCACCGTTTATCGCTATCATCACTGGCACCACGCACCTCGACGTCCTTGGAGGAATGAACGCTCGATCTGGTCTATCTTGCATCATTGTGATGTGTGCCACCTGTGCACATACAGTCATACACGTTGTTACTACTAGTGTTGTATCCGCTTTGCATATGTTATGCGAACGCCACAACATAACCTTGCTGGTCAAGCCGCATAAGCACGCACTGGCCATCTTTCATGCTACCTTCAGATATACACCTCAAGCCTGGCCCTGGTCCCTAATGTCGCTCACTTGGGATCTTTGTTAAAGTAATGCTTTGGGAATTGAGAAAGGTATATATGATCGCAACTTTTTGAATCAGCTTATGTTGCCTAATCAAAATTTATATATATTACAAAATATACAATTAATTCTACATATGATTCAAAATTTATCCTAAAAAATACAATTGCAGCTTTTTGAATCAGCTTATGTTGCCTAATTAATTTTGTTCTTGCCTTCACTCCATCAAAAATCAACATAGAAAATGGGTGACATATTTTTTTTTGCGTGTCACTAAGTAAAATTAGTGACGACTATAGCTCCAACACATCACTAAATCCTTGTCTAAGACAAGGGGCAGACATATAGAGGACGGCTCTTATGGAGACGCGGCACTAATAACAACCGACAAGTCATTGGTGATGGAGGGGTAAAGCCTTTTAAACTTGTGCGTGCACAGTTAATTAAAATCAATTAATTCTGATACTGTTGGAAAGATCAATGAAATTCTGATGTCGTCACAAAATGTACTTATTACCAAAGTAATTTATACACGTCAATCAGCAGCTGGAAAAAAAACTACCCGGCCTATCCTGTAATAACGATCTGTGCACCTGATCTCTGAATCATCGATCGATCTATGTATAATGATGTATCTGTACACAGCCACATAATCAAGTAGACCAGTCGCCCGCCTGAAGCCTGAAGAAACTGCCGACGGCGGGCGTCAGACAAGAGCTGCTGCAGCCAGCAGCAGCGAGAGGAGACCTCCCATTCCCTGCCCGCGGGCCGATCCGGCCGACCTCGGCACGGGCGCCGCGCCGGGGTACCTGTTGTCGGCGTCGTTCTGCTTCGGCGTCAGCGTCGTGGGCCTCGGCCTCGCCGGCGCCGGGCCGGGGCTTGGGCTCGCGTCCGGGGCGTCTGCTGCTCTTGCGTTCTTGTAACCTGCAGGTAGGCGGTGGTTTTCGTCAGGGCCATCACATCAGATCACTAGATCAGTGTTATATATTGTAGGTAGGTGATGCAATGAGAGATCGAGCTAGGCGCGTGATGATCTTAATAGCGTACAGTCGAATTTCTCCCAGCCGAGGACGGATCTCTCCCGGTTGAAGACGACCTTGAGCCCGGTCATGAAGTTCTCTGCATGCATATATCATCGATCAATCAGTGGATCGGATCGTCCTCATTTCACTCCATGAAGTCCTAGCTAGCTAAAACATGCATGCGGCAAGGGATGATCGGAGGGAGCTTACGGCCGACGATGTTGATGCTGATATCGCTCTTGAGGATGGCGAGGCAGTAACCGATGGCACGGGCACTGACCCTGTCATACAGGGCAATGATCGGATCGGTGACCGGGAACAGGGCCCCCCCCCCCGCGGTCGTCAGGCTCACGATCGGGAGCTGCACCTCTGTTTGGTTAGGGCTCAGCCTGTAGCAGTACTCGAAGGGGAAACGGCCTGCAGAGCCGCCGCTGCTGAAATTGGCCCTCCTCTCGCGGATCTCCGAGTTGAACTGCACGCATGCATTCCGACAACAACAGCAGTACTGTACATCAGTCGTTGACCTCGATGACAAACAATACAATCAGGCAACAGTAGGTACGTTTCGATGACGAACACAAGCAAACTCACATTGGTGGCGAGCTCCGTGTACTCCGGGTCGTTGAGGTACGTGAAGGAGGTGCCGGAGTCCATGACGGCGGCGAACTCCACCGGCGCCGACTTGCTGCCGGCGTTGATCGCCGTGAAGCTCACGTTGTACGTCGGGCGCGTGCTCCCGGCGGCGACGACGAAGGTCGTCTCGGACTGCTGCCCGGCGCCGCCGCCGGCGTCGCCGAAGTTGATCCGGCCGACGCCGTCGTCGCCGAAGCACATGGAGAAGCTGTCGGACGCGACGAGGCCCTTGGCGGCGAGCACGCTGGGAACGGAGACCTTGTCCATGCCCAGGCCCAGCAGCCCGTCGAAGGCGCCGCCGTCGAGGAACACGCCCGTCTGCACCTGCCCGCACCCGAACACGACGGGGGCCTTAACGTCCTCCGTCGCGGCGGCGGCGCCGCCGGGGCCCGGACGCTCCCTGGTGAGGTGGAGGACGTCCTCGACGAGCACACCGGAGGAGGAGGTGTTGGCGGACACGTAGCGCACGGCGTACGGGCAGCTGCCGTTGTTGGCGCCGCCGCCGGCGGCACAGGCGTTGGGCATGTCGCAGAGCTCGTCGGCGCAGGTCACCGGCTTGCTCGTCGACGACAGCCGCGGGCTGTAGGGGCGGAGCTCCGGCACGTCCTGCCCGCCGGTGGCGTTGCGGATGGACGCGCACTGCTTGCAGTCGCAGGGCACCCAGAAGAGGTCGCTGCCCGTGTCCAGCGCCACCAGGAACGTCGCGTTCGGCGTGCCAAGCTTCACCTCCGCGTAGTACAACCTGTTGTGCACATGAATCCGGCCATCGATTATATTATATTATATTGATTGAATGAAGCTATGTTCTTGGTTTGGAACCAGGAAAATCGATAAGAAAGAAGCACTAGTATGAATGTATGATGAAGGCCGGGGAATTGAACGCACGATCCGATGTATTGGTAGGTGATGTTGCCATCAGCGAAGGTGAGGAGGCCGCCGTCGGCGGCGGCGAGGCCGCGGCGGGCGAGGTGGGCGCGGTCGTGGCGGGAGAGCTCGGAGTAGTACTCGGGCGAGCCTTTGGCCGGCCACTCCGCGGCGAGGGCGGGGTGGCCACGGGCCTCCGCCCACCGCAGGACCACCGGGGAGGAGCGGTGGTGGAGGTCGAACCCGACGCAGGACGACGCCGACGCCTCCCCGACGGCGGCGGCAAGCAGACACGCCGCGACGGCGACGGCGACGACGATGTCCTGGCGGTAGTGGGTGGAGTGACCCATGACGCGCGAGCAGGGAGACGTGCAATGGCGGCAAGACGATCGAGGTGGTGGGTGATGAGCTAGGTTGGTGGGTTGAACCATTAAAATACCAGTACTGGCCGAGAGGGCGCCGGCGGGAGGAGGAAGAGAAGACCCGAGGCCGCAGAGGTACGGTCAAAGTCTCCCCTCCCCGGCCAGCCGGCCGTGGGTGTTGCTTTCGTCAACGGTAATGGAGGAGCTCAGCTTGGAATTGAATTGGAAGGAGACAGCAGAAACGGTGAGCGCAGTGGCTTGAATTGGCCGGCGTGTGGAGGACGACGACGGCGAGGAGGAGGAGTGGTGTGGCGGGACGAAGGCCAGGTCGTGTCTCCTCCGCGTATGACTCCGGGGTGAACATTATATGCCTAGGTCCTTGATCTTTTCCATGGTAATATGCCATGCTCTTTTTTCCCCTTTGATCTTTCATTTCTTCCGCCTTTTGTTTTTTTCCCTTCAAGTGACAAACAAACAAATTCCTCTTGTTTTCGCTAGCCACGTTGCCTATTCATACTGTAAATACAATTCCATTTAAATTGCTCTTGAATGTTTTGCAAGCGGCTTACGTACGCGCATAAATGATATTTCGAAAGGGGGAGGGCTCGTATGAGAAGTTGTGAAGTGGACTTTTCACTCACCAGTTCACATCCTCGATTATTCCTGGTCGCTATTTCTTTTTCGTGGAAAAGGAAAAAAAAATAGTCCTGGTCGCTGGAAGTGGCACTCAAATCCTGGAATCCTAATCTAGGTCGTCCAACCAACCAATTGGCCTTAGATTGCTCTCCATATGCTTATATTATAATAAATGAATAATTAAAATTGATTTGTTTTGTTTTGTTCGTCGTGCCGGCATCTTGGCCTGATGTATAGGACTTACATATTTTTTTTGCGGAATAATATATGGAAGTATTGTAAGTTTTGTCAACTCTGTCTGCGCCAGCGATCGAATGACGATGATCCTTCTGTTACAAACTTACAACTACTTCGAGGTCATCTTAAGCCTCCAGTACATGCTTGCTTGACCATTGACTACCTCCCTCCATAGTATTGCCCTCTTCTCCACGGTGAAAGAGAGCGAAAGAACGCGGAAATTTGAGAAAGTTTGGCACCTCACGACCGTCACCATACGAGTCATGCATGATGTTAACATGTATTGGTACGTATTTGGACTTATCGATAATGCTTTTTGAGTCCACACAAAAGTGAGAACGCGACATATCTTTCTTTCCCCCCTAGAGTAGAAAATCTCTGTTTTGGCATGACTAAGCAAAATTCCGTTCTAAATGATAGTTTATTTTAATTGTATTGAGTTAAAATTCTATGATTTTGATCAAGTTCACAGACGTAATAATACTTTAAAATATATATTTGGATACTGTAAATGTCGCTTTCCCCCAAAAAATTGGTCAAAACTAGAGTGAGCTCTAATTTGGAACACAGTGAGAAATTTTTTTCTTTCTATTGTAGGTGGTTTCTGGAAAAGATGAATACCAACTGTTTTTCATTTTCCAATTCGGAAAAGAAGTGTCAAACAGGGAAAATGTAGGGAGGTCTAATTTTGAGCGTACGGAAATTGAACGTACGGAAAGCGCAGTTTGCTTTTCTGTTAAGGCCCGATACGTCTTACTGACCCAGTTGGCTTGGAGGGATTGGAGAGGAGAGAAAATGGATACAGCCCAAGACGACGAGGCCTGCAACTTGGCATCGGCCCACTGTCTTCACTCTTCACATCGGCCTCGGAGTTGTTCTTCCTTCTTCGCTGGCACCACATTTCCTGGCTGCTACTCGTCTGATTGACTTGTGGTGACCAGTCACCTGATTTCCTGAGAATGAATAGACTTATTATCTCCTTTCTCTTAAACACGTCATCATCGTTTCTAGTATTAGTTTAAGTTCTTCAGTCTGACCTATGAAAGGATAAATGAGCCAATATATAAGAAGAGTGCAGAGAGGATGGATTAAGAAATTAAACAAGGGTGACAGAGAGTTTTGGTAGGGTAGGGTGCTTCAGTGAGCAGCACATGCATAATAAGCGCATATGCATGCACCTAGTTTACTTCATCTGCATGATGACATTGTTATTATATACTAGTATAATTCAAGTGGGCCGCTCAGAGATTTTGCAAGGAACATGCGTGATTCCATCTCCAATCTCTGCTACCTCCCTCCGTACCTCGCCGTGCAGAGAACCTGCCTACAGAGAATGAGAATACTGTCTCTCCACACAGATGTCTCATGCTGAATGGCTACAGGTCAGCTTCCAGATCCTAAATATACCTTTCTTTTTCTGCAAACATCTTCTACACCCTTCATTCCCTTCTACTCCTGAAACCAAATACTTTTTTTTAAGCATGAAAACCAAATACTTAGGACAGCATTATTATTATATAGACAAATATATAAAAATCAGCATTTCAGTAAGCTACTAGTTGCTCATCAAAGCACCCCAGGTTCCAGGCCGTTTCGGATAACTCACATATCGTCTGTATGAATTATTAGTTGTCACTTCTTGAGTAATGCACAGGTCGAGCTGTGCCCGCTGGGATTGTGACAACCGGGATTCGGAGTGACAGCAATGATGCTGGCTTGACGAAAGCTTTATAGCTACTAATTTTTCTTGGTTTCAAACCTTCGTACGCTTGATACCATCAGGATCGACTTTGATGAGAAGGTTGTTATTCCTCATGCCTCAGCAGAGAAATGGTGACGTTTTCACGGAGAAGCATGCGCAAAGAATTTCCAGTCCAACAATGAGGCCCCGAATTTCTGTACTTGCTCTGCTGGACGACCACAATTCTCCTGGAAACTTCGTCGGAACCAAGACTTTGGCTGTGTTTAGTTTCAAAAAGTAGATTGGAAAATTTGGTGAAAATGTCACATCGGATACGGTAGGGTACTGTAGCACTTTTTGTTTGTTTGTGGTAATCTTTGTCCTACCATAACCTATTTACTGAAACACTCAAAAAACGAATCTTTGGTACGGTATCCTAAGGAGAAAGGCCTGCACATGGCTACTACCCTTAATCCTTTTTTTACCATTTATTATCAATTATGCACAAGACTATGCAAACATTAGCCAAGGCAATCCTGTTTTCCATATAGTATTGCTAAGCATATATCAGAATTCATAATATGTATATATCGAACAGGTCAAGTCCCTTTTAAATATCATGTTTACAACAAGCTAAAGTAATTATCTTGTTCTAAATGTCGCTCTTCTCCCAAACTTCCATTTCAACATCAGGATCTGAGATTATGAGATACCTACTGTTCCTCTTAATTAAGTGGTTGCATTTTACTACCACAGGTCCACAGGTACACATTTCAAGTTTCAAGCACAAGTACAGGACAGTTGGTACGGTGATGTGTGTTAATTTTCTTCTACTTGCCCTTCAAAGCTGGTCATCCTGAATCGACCATCCTCCTTGAAATTTCGCCACAATGAGAACTTGGACCGGATCGCAAAAGGCAAACCTTTGCAATGGTCTCCCAACAGGAAGAGGTACCACATGGTTACTCCCCTTAATTTTATCCAACATTTGTTTATGAACAACGCTTACATAGACTGGCCACAAAAATCTCGCGTACCTTTTTAGGGCTGGGAAATTGCATGAGCAAGGCAGCAAAGCATGACTTTTTATAGAATTCATAAACAAGGGGCCCTGGTGGATCCACCAAGGAGTGTGAAAAGGATACGCAGGCAGAGCTTCCTAACCCTATTGACCTCTAGGCCAAGTAGAGGGCTACTCGATCTAGTCAACAACGAGTCATTTCATTGGATGGTAACAAGCCCTGAAGATGTGGTATGCAAGTCTAATTCTAGCTAAGCATGGCAGTATAACACACACGGACTCTTACTACTATTCATCATTTCATCCGATCTTATCTTAGCTCCGGCCGAAAGCTAGGCTCGCCCTTATTTTGCTTTCCGGACGAAATGGATTGGTCCATCACCATCTCGCTCTCTCTCAATGATCCATCGGATTTGTACTAGGCGATTATTAGTCGAACTAACAGCCTCTCCCACTAATTAATGGGTCAGTGTTCATCTGCCCTTGACATGATGATCCAGTCATGGTCAGTGTGAACGCCTGAATCAAAGCCATGCAGTGCAGGACTATGCACCATGGCTACAGCGGATACAGAGGTACACGGTTGGTGTCATACGTCTGGGCGTTTGCTGGTGTAGGCTCACTCAGCTCCTGCATCACATTTGATCATGTTGTTATCTATGCTTAACGTACAGCGGCGCCAAAAAGATGGATGTGGACATGTTTATTGTGCTTATAGCAGATAGTAATGAAGAGACGAATTGAAAACACACTGTGCTGATATGATACTGGTCGTCGTCTTCTGATTCCAGCTGCTGAATTTTCAGAGTTCGGACGCAAGGATTCAGAATTCTGTCCAGTCGAGAACCGAACAAATGAATTTTCAGTTAGACAGGAGTCACAAAGATTAAACTTGGTCAAGAAGTAGGACCGCGATCCCGTGGCTTTTCGATGGAGCCGCCGGTGGAAGATAAGCTAGCCGATGATGATCTGGACAGGTAGGTAGGCGAACGAAGCTGCATCATCCCCCATGTGAACACATTCAAATCAGATGGGTCCAGTCAGATAACAATTTCTCATTTTTTTCACTTGTAACAGCAAAGAGATAAAACCGAGAGACGTACGAATCTTCTGGCTGTTTCGTGAGGTGATGAATTCGACATCGGTCGCGTCTAACGAATTCTGTTTTCATTCAGATAAACGAAAAACGAATCCGTGAGGTGTTTTCAGATAACTAACTGAATGAAAACTCCAGCCGCCTGGTGGTGGGTCGGGTCGGGTCGGGCGGGAGTCAGCCAGCCAATCCGACCCGTTAGGCAGCTGCTCCTCCGGTTCCCTTTTTTTTTCCCCCTTTTGTCTCTCGCGACTGCTATTTTTCTCTCTCCCTTCGTCCAGACCAACAAGAGGGTGAGGGGCGACGAGGACGAGCAGCAGCGTGGCGACGCCCAAATCGAGGGATTCCATCCCATCGAGGCGCCCTACCTCTCCCCTACTCGCTCGCTGAATCCCAATCCGAGCCCGCCAATTGGGCGCGCCCCGCCCACGCAGAGGTGCGATTTTTTTTTCTGGTCACTTTTTTGTATCAATCCCAAGGGATTGGGGCCTTGCTTGATCCGAATCAGCGAGGTTAGCCTGTTATTTCCCGGCGTTTGAGTGTTGTGGTGCCGTTCGATTTTTGTTTATCTGTCTTCGTGCTGGGGAATTGCGCTTGGTTTGGAGAATTGATGGGTTGCCTGCCCATATGTGGGATGCGCCTGCTAGCGATTGGATGAAGGGATAGAGGATTTTTGGGGGAATTAATGTGTGAATTATGGTGTCGACGTTAGCTCCCTGTTTGACGATACCGTTGATCTGCGTGTTCGTATAAATGAGGACCGAGAGAGCTTTGCAATTTACCTGAGGAGATAGGGTTTTGTGTAATTAAATTTTCTGGGTATTGTCATTTACATGCCTATTATTTGTTTGGTTTATCCAATAGAAGAAATAATTGAAAACTCTGCATTTGTCGCTGGATTTAAGTATTTAAATGGATTTAAGTCTAGTAATAGTAACGGGGAGATTTCTGAAGCCTAAGAGTTTTTTATGAGCAGCTAGGCCAACAGTGATATGATACCTGTATTGTTATTGCTAACATATAGGAGTAGTAGGAAATAAAAGAAATAACCATCAAAGGCATTTCTATCCTTCAACTGTGCATAGGTTTCAAGTCATTGAGCTGCTGAGAATTGTCCGTAAGCAGTAGCTATGTTTGACTCATTTCCAGCTGTTTCTGTTCCAGGAAAAAGGGAAGAAAAACTTGGCGTGTGGAGAAGTCCAACTGCACTGTTCTTGGACCACAGATGAAGCGCACTCGAAGGCGTATGTGGGAGGGATGACTGATGAGGGATGCTAGTGACATTGATGAACTTGTTGCGGGCGTGCTGGCGACCGTCATCGAACCGGCATGCCCGAACAGGCTCAGATGTTACCGGAAGGCAGGATGGACTTCTATGGTACAAGGACACCGGGCAGCATGTCAATGGGGAATTCTCCATGGCTGTTGTCCAGGCCAATAACTTACTCGAGGACCAGTGCCAGATTGAGTCGGGTCCATTGAGCTTTCTAGATTCTGGACCGTATGGCACTTTCGTTGGCGTTTACGATGGACATGGTGGTCCAGAGACGGCTTGCTATATCAATGATCATCTCTTCCAGCATCTGAAAAGTAACTTGCTAGCCTTGTAATACTATGTGTTAGCATTAGTTTCATTTCTTAACGTTATGTCTGCACTTGGTTGTTTTCAGTTTCCTCATAGATGGATCCATCCAGTGATTAATCCATTCTTTCATGGATCGTGTTGCAGGGTTTGCATCCGAGCAGAATACAATGTCCGCTGATGTACTAAAGAAAGCATATGAAGCTACAGAAGATGGGTTCTTCTCTGTTGTTACCAAACAGTGGCCTATAAAACCTCAGATAGCAGCTGTTGGCTCATGCTGCCTGGTCGGCGTAATTTGTGGTGGTATGCTTTATGTTGCCAACGTTGGGGATTCCCGTGTTGTTTTAGGAAGGCATGTTAAGGCCACTGGAGAAGTTTTGGCTGTCCAACTGTCAGCAGAGCATAACGTAAGTATTGAGTCAGTGAGAAAGGAACTGCAGTCAATGCACCCAGAAGATAGGCATATTGTTGTCCTCAAGCACAATGTTTGGCGTGTAAAAGGACTAATTCAGGTGTGTCTTCTGTAATCGAAAAACATCTGTACCTTTCAGTTTCTATTACGACGTTCATCTACTCATATTATATTTCTCATTTCCATACTTGCAATAGATGCACATGTAGTTTTGTTGCCTTGTGAACGAGCGTTAGAAGTTATATTGTTTGGTCAGTGCGCTAGCTGCACCCACACCAACCTGTGTCTGAACCCAGCTTGATGCCGACTCTCACCCCCTCCCCTCTTAATTGATCATATTTTTTTCTATCCTTCAACTGTGCATAGGTTTCAAGTCATTGAGCTGCTGAGAATTGTCCGTAAGCAGTAGCTATGTTTGACTCATTTCCAGCTGTTTCTGTTCCAGGAAAAAGGGAAGAAAAACTTGGCGTGTGGAGAAGTCCAACTGCACTGTTCTTGGACCACAGATGAAGCGCACTCGAAGGCGTATGTGGGAGGGATGACTGATGAGGGATGCTAGTGACATTGATGAACTTGTTGCGGGCGTGCTGGCGACCGTCATCGAACCGGCATGCCCGAACAGGCTCAGATGTTACCGGAAGGCAGGATGGACTTCTATGGTACAAGGACACCGGGCAGCATGTCAATGGGGAATTCTCCATGGCTGTTGTCCAGGCCAATAACTTACTCGAGGACCAGTGCCAGATTGAGTCGGGTCCATTGAGCTTTCTAGATTCTGGACCGTATGGCACTTTCGTTGGCGTTTACGATGGACATGGTGGTCCAGAGACGGCTTGCTATATCAACGATCATCTGTTCCAGAATCTGAAAAGTAACTTGCTACCCTTGTATTACCATGCGTTAGCATTAGTTTCATTTCTTAGCGTTATATCTGCACTTGGTTTGTTTTCAGTTTCCGCATAAAGGGAGCCATCCAGTGATTAATCCATTCTTTTATGGATTGTGTTGCAGGGTTTGCATCCGAGCAGAATACAATGTCTGCTGATGTACTAAAGAAAGCATATGAAGCTACAGAAGAAGGGTTCTTCTCTGTTGTTACCAAGCAGTGGCCTGTCAAACCTCAGATAGCGGCTGTTGGCTCATGCTGCCTGGTCGGCGTAATTTGTGGCGGTATGCTTTATGTTGCCAACGTTGGGGATTCCCGTGTTGTTTTAGGAAGGCATGTTAAGGCCACTGGAGAAGTTTTGGCTGTCCAACTGTCAGCAGAGCATAACGTAAGTATTGAGTCAGTGAGAAAGGAACTGCAGTCAATGCACCCGGAAGATAGGCATATTGTTGTCCTCAAGCACAACGTTTGGCGTGTAAAAGGACTAATTCAGGTGTGTCTTCTGTAATCGAAAAATATCTGTACCTTTCAGTTTCTATTACAACGTTCATCTACCCATATTATATTTCTCATTTCCATACTTGCAATAGATACAGATGTAGTTTTGTTGCCTTGTGAATGAGCTTTAGAAGTTAGATTGTTTGGTCAGTGCGCTAGCTGCACCCACACCAACCTGTGTCTGAACCCAGCTTGATGCCGACTCTCACCCCGTCCCCTCTTAATTGGTCATATTTTTTCAGTGCCATATATTTAGAGTTTTGCTGCCTTGAATTGTAGTCTCCATATCACTTTATCAGTTAATGTTTACTAAATGATACCACTCCTAATGTCTTTGTCTATTTGGATTACAAAACAAAGTAGTTGTAGGTGGCAGTAACAATGCAACAGAAATAATCTTACACTCAATTGTGCAGGATTCTTCTTTGTGCTATGAATGATTGTGGCACCATTCCTGTTTCTCCTATGCAGGGAGCTAAAGAATTGGATTTGTGTCGTTTTCTTTAAGCATTGTTTGTGCCTGAAGCATTTAATGACAATAAGCTCATTAAGTATTTCCTCATTACTTACTATTACCACAAGTATGGTAACAACATGTGCATGTAGGTTTATTCATAGTTTTTTTTAGCAAAGGTTTATTGATAGGTTAGCTTTACTTTTTGTTACTGAAAAAATGTTTTGATCTTTAGTCCCCCTAAACTTCCACTATCTGCACCTGATTAGATTTGGGTTTAATGACATGCCAATCTGCTCTCTGAAAATTTGAATCCAGTCCCCACCTATCCTGCGACATGCCCATACGAGCTTCCTATATTAAGATGCTTGGATATGTGATAGGCTTATCTTGTATGAGTGATAACCAACAGATTTGACAATACTTCCTAAATTGTCTTATTCGTCAATCGCTGAGTTTCTCTATTGTACATTGCAGGTCTGCAGATCAATAGGTGATGCTTATCTGAAAAAGCAAGAGTTCAACAGGGAACCTCTATATGCAAAATTTCGCCTCCGTGAACCCTTTAATAAGCCCATACTGAGTTCAGAACCATCAATCAGTGTGCAACCCCTACAACCACATGATCAGTTTCTCATATTTGCATCTGATGGACTTTGGGAGCACTTAACCAACCAAGAGGCTGTTGATATTGTTCACAGTAACCCTCGAAATGTAAGTTATTCTTTTCTGTGTGTATGAACTAGCATCATAAACATTCAGCAGTTGGCATTCTACTGCTAGCATGCGCAAACTTACAGGTCTGCTATTCCAAATCTAGTTATTCTGATCATTAAAAAAAATTAAACCTGTCTTCGAATTATTGTATTTGTGTTCCAACAAACTCAAGAATTAACTTTCTACTACTACCTTCCGTTGTTGGGACATGGACTATGGTCCTGTATGGTTGCTGTCCAGACTCCAGAGTGCACCACAACTCGACACACCTAGGCTTAGCTTCCACTTGGTTTCCAACTGTAAGTCAGGCAATGTATGGCAGCTTTAGCATTTCTTCAGTGCATCATGTGGCCGTTCTCATCTCGTGTTCGTCCCTCTCATCTATGATCTAGCTCTCATCCCTAACAGCCGACTCCATCCGGCTATCCTCCTGGTGGTGTTTATCCTGTTATGGACGAGGTTCATAACACTTCGTTCGCCAAAAGTTCAGCGAAAAACTCGCCAAAACTTAGCGGAGCCACACTTAGGTTTGGCTGGTTGCGGGCAGCAACCAAACAGAGCCTATGTCCTCAAGATCACATGGTGAATTTGCCAGTGCAGATTGGCTTACACTTAACTATGATTTGCATCCTTGAAAAGGAACGATGGAATAACTTGCAAATATCATTTATTAATTTACACTAATAGACAAACATGGTTATTGGGCAGTTTGCGTGTGTACCTTTGCATTTTCTTAGAAGCATCAAGACATATTGTTTGGCAAAATAATGATCCACAACTGTTGCATGTTGCAAAATAGTTACTATTTTGATATTCAGAGCTCAGTTACTTAGGCTGCCCCCCTTCCCCCCAGCTGCTGCTTTGCTCAACCTCTGCCACGGGTACCTGACGGCTAAGTGGAGTGATAATTGCATTGCCTGATGATTCATATTGATCTTTCAGGGTTGCGCAAGGAGGCTGATAAGAGCGGCACTGCAAGAAGCAGCCAAGAAAAGGGAGATGAGGTACTCGGACCTCAAAAAGATCGATCGAGGCGTCCGTCGCCACTTCCACGACGACATAACAGTCATAGTAGTATTCCTTGACTCCAACCTCCTAAGTAGGGCGAGCACGCACCGAGGTCCTGCTCTTTCCCTGCGAGGCGGCGGCGCCAACCTGCGCAGCAACACGCTCACACCAACGTGACTAGAGGAGCGCCTGGCTGAAGAAGGCTATTTTTCCATGTCTAATGTGTGATATATGTATCGGCAAGACCAAGACCACTCATCCCCTAAATGGTGTAAAGAAATAGGAGAGGCACAGAAGCTCCTCTCCGGCGTCCTTTAATCCCATAACAGTAATGTACGTGTCAAGGTTGGCTCAAATCATTAGGTTCTCTGTTGTTCTGATGATGCTCCGTGGAAAGCGCAAGTATGTGCTCGTTCCAATGCTGGAATTAACCCTAGTGCATACCGTATATCATATATAAATAATGAGAAGCCAAAAGGAGGAGTAACTTATTTAACTGATAGTGTCAAGTGTATGTATGGGCTGTATGTATACTGTTTTGACTCGGTACTGCATCTGAACTGTTGTTTATTGACCACTGGTAAAGTGAAATAGCCGGTTTCGTTTCGCTGTCTGGCTCTGGCTGTTCTTAGTAATGCTGTTTTGACTGGCACATATATCATCTGAAAATGTTGGTGCTCCTTGATATGAATAGCACGCGTACTTGTGCTAGTAAAACTGAAACTGGATCTCATTGTTGTGCCCAGAACTGCAGACTACTCAAATACTTTCAGGTGTTGGAAACATTTCTAGCATCCTGTGGCACCCAAATCGGTGCATGAAAAATTACATAAAAACATGGATAGCTAAAGTTACGCGATCATCTGTGTGCATTTGAGCTCGAACAAAAACTCTTTCAAGGGAAGGCTAGATCTCATTGGTGTTGTCTGCAGGCACATTGTCCTGGGCCTGTTTAGTTTCCGGTCACATCATCAAAGTTACTCTTTTCTGTGTGTATGAACTAGCATCATAAACATTCAGCATTTGGCATTCTACTGCTAGCATGCGCAAACTTATGGGTCTGCTATTCCAAATCTAGTTATTCTGATCATAAAAAGAACTGTCTTTGAATTATTGTATTTGTGTTCCAACAAACTCAAGAATTAACTTTCTACTACTACCTTCCGTTGTTGGGACATGGACTATGGTCCTGTATGGTTGCTGTCCAGACTCCAGAGTGCACCACAACTCGACACACCTAGGCTTAGCTTCCACTTGGTTTCCAACTGTAAGTCAGGCAATGTATGGCAGCTTTAGCATTTCTTCAGTGCATCATGTGGCCGTTCTCATCTCGTGTTCGTCCCTCTCATCTATGATCTAGCTCTCATCCCTAACAGCCGACTCCATCCGGCTATCCTCCTGGTGGTGTTTATCCTGTTATGGACGAGGTTCATAACACAATAACGACTGGGGCCATGCTGGAGAGAGCTGAGTAATTGAATAGTAATTGATTTGAATTAGAACTTACGGCAAAAAATCTTCTAGAATGTCCCTAGAGAGAGCAGTGATCAACCTGCATGTCAAAAAAGGAATCCGTTAGACATCCAATAGTGGTTAAATCAGTGACAAACCACAGACCAAGCATGAGCTATTCAGACTAAGTTTAGAGAACCAAAAATATTTGCAAGTTTAGGACAGTGGTGGAACCATAAACAAAGTTTAAAGACCAGACATGCAATTTATTCTACAAGTAATAAAGATAAAACATTTATAAAAAACTACAAAGGAACTAGTACGTAACTAGTAGAAGACCACCAATTTATCATGTGGAATATAGATATGTCTATATAGACCACCAACAATGTCTTTCTTTATATAAAAATAATCAAGTAATTGAATTTACACGTATGTATCAAGATAAGATAATAGTGACACAAGATTGAATTGAATGGACGATCTTATAACAATGTTGATGCTAAAATTGCCACTCTGGTACGGAGTAGCAACTAGCAAGGCACGGTAACTCTCACCAAGGCTGTAACCAGCCATGGTATAGTAGAGGATGAACGAAAAACTTGGACTATCATTTGACTTGACCATAGCAAGACCTTGGTCCCACAGAGGAACCAGACAAGGCATGACCGCATGACGCATGAGCAACAGTGGCGGTGTTTAGTTCATGTGAAAAGGTAAAAAGTGAAGTGAAAAAATCGCATCGGACACTGTAGCACTTTTCGTTTGTTTGTGGTAAACATTGTCCTACCATGACCTAACTAGGCTTAAAAGATTCGTCTCGTCGTGTACATCAAAACCATATAACTAGTTTTTTTATTTACCCAGGTTTAGTACTCCATGCATGAGAGGAGAGATTTGATGTGATAGGTGAATAGTGAAGTTTAGAGAGAGAATTTTTAGAAGTTTGATGATGTGACCGGAAACTAAACAGGCCCAGGACAATGTGCCTGCAGACAACACCAATGAGATCTAGCCTTCCCTTGAAAGAGTTTTTGTTCGAGCTCAAATGCACACAGATGATCGCGTAACTTTAGCTATCCATGTTTTTATGTAATTTTTCATGCACCGATTTGGGTGCCACAGGATGCTAGAAATGTTTCCAACACCTGAAAGTATTTGAGTAGTCTGCAGTTCTGGGCACAACAATGAGATCCAGTTTCAGTCTCTCTTCTCATGCATGGAGTACTAAACGTGGATAAATAAAAAAAACTAGTTGGATGATTTTGATGTACACGACGAGACGAATCTTTTAAGCCTATAGTTAGGTCATGATAGGACAACGTTTACCACAAACAAACGAAAAGTGCTACAGTGTCTGATGTGACTTTTTCACTTCACTTTTTACCCTTTTTCCAGGAACTAAACACCCCCTATCTCTCAACAACTGTAGCAACTATTAATTCCACCGTTTAGCCCATTCCGGCAGGCAGACGTGTGATGACGATGGTCAGTTCAAATAGTAAGCGAGCCTAACCTCCCTCACCTAATTCTCACCCACCACGCCGTCTCACATCCATGCCTACTTGTCTCATCTCTCTCTGATTGCATTTTTTTAATATAATTCAGTCCACTGTATTTTTTTTATAAGAATTCAGACCACTGCATTGAGGCTGTGTTGACATCTGCGGCGTATAGGCTGTCCGGCCACTCCGGGCAGCAGCTCATCTTGCTTTGTTTTGGGCGCTATATGTAATCTCGTCTCGTCGGATCAGATCTGTATTTATTGGCATGCCTCGCAGCTGCAGGAGCAATGCCAATGCATGCATATATGTTCGTGCGTGCGTTGCGTAGTGGCAACCAGACAGGTTGATTCGGACATAATGGCCTTGTTTAGTTAAAAAGGAACTCCCAAATTTACTATGCAAAAAGAAGATTTCCCGTCACATTAAAATGTCATAACATGCATGGAGTACTAAATATAGATGAAATCAAAAACTAATTGCATAGTTTTATTGTATTATGCGAGACGAACATTTTGAGCCTAATTAATCAATTTTTGGACAATTTTTTGCACATACAAACGAAATGCTACAGTTGACGCAATGATTACGAGGTGAAAGTGACATCATACTCCCAAATTCACACCCCAATTTCAACATCTAAACAAGGCAAATGATCCCAATCCTTCGTAGGCCATGAATGAATTTTTATATCTGACCTAACCCCAATCCTCTCCACGGTGCCCGTGTCGGTGTGCCAACCAACCAGCCCAAGCAAATTTAAGCCAAGGTGATCAAATTTTGCTTTCAATCTCGTTGACACAGGTTTTTAATGGGTTTCAAGGATTTCAGTTGAGCTCCACAGTTTCACGTCAAATTTACGAAATTTATGACATGGAGCAACAGAATTTCGCCTAAGAAATCTGGCTCTTCATTGCAAATGTCTCTAGCCTCTTTTCCATCTTTTGGCCAAACTTGCTAAGAGACAAACTCGGTTCTCCACACATGCATACACCACCATTTGTCTTGCTATTCCTGTTCACCGTTGAATTTGCTATTTAAACCCTGACCAAACTGAAACGATGAGACAAGCAAGATTCCAAGAAGCCCAAGCACGGCGAGATGGTACGTATGTCCAAGTCCAAGTGCAAAGAAGTTATATATTACACCAGATCACAGTCCGGAGATGGATCGAAGCACAAGCCGGCCGAAGGGTTCTCAGCAGCAGCAGCAGTAATATATTACATGATCAGGAGAGACCGAACGAGAGAGGAAGATATTATAGATCAAAAAGATGCAAAAAAGGTAGAACAAGTACAAGCAGCAGCAAAACCAAAACCCCTACAACCACATGATCAGTTTCTCATATTTGCATCTGATGGACTTTGGGAGCACTTAACCAACCAAGAGGCTGTTGATATTGTTCAGATTAACCCTCGAAATGTAAGTTACTCTTTTCTGTGTGTATGAACTAGCATCATAAACATTCAGCATTTGGCATTCTACTGCTAGCATGCGCAAACTTATGGGTCTGCTATTCCAAATCTAGTTATTCTGATCATAAAAAGAACTGTCTTTGAATTATTGTATTTGTGTTCCAACAAACTCAAGAATTAACTTTCTACTACTACCTTCCGTTGTTGGGACATGGACTGATGATGCTCCGTGGAAAGCGCAAGTATGTGCTCGTTCCAATGCTGGAATTAACCCTAGTGCATATATCATATATAAAATAAGGAGAAGCCAAAAGGAGGAGTAACTTATTTAACTGATGGTGTCAAGTGTATGTATGGGCTGTATCTATACTGTTTTGACTCGGTACTGCATCTGAACTGTTGTTTATTGACCACTGGTAAAGTGAAATAGCCGGTTTCGTTTCGCTGTCTGGCTCTGGCTGTTCTTAGTAATGCTGTTTTGACTGGCACATATATCATCTGAAAATGTTGGTGCTCCTTGATATGAATAGCACGCGTACTTGTGCTAGTAAAACTGAAACTGGATCTCATTGTTGTGCCCAGAACTGCAGACTACTCAAATACTTTCAGGTGTTGGAAACATTTCTAGCATCCTGTGGCACCCAAATCGGTGCATGAAAAATTACATAAAAACATGGATAGCTAAAGTTACGCGATCATCTGTGTGCATTTGAGCTCGAACAAAAACTCTTTCAAGGGAAGGCTAGATCTCATTGGTGTTGTCTGCAGGCACATTGTCCTGGGCCTGTTTAGTTTCCGGTCACATCATCAAACTTCTAAAAATTCTCTCTCTAAACTTCACTATTCACCTATCACATCAAACCTCTTTTCTCATGCATGGAGTACTAAACCTGGGTAAATAAAAAAACTAGTTATATGGTTTTGATGTACACGACGAGACGAATCTTTTAAGCCTATAGTTAGGTCATGATAGGACAACGTTACCACACAACAAACGAAAAGTGCTACAGTGTCTGATGTGACTTTTCACTTCACTTTTTACCCTTTTTCCAGGAACTAAACACCCCCTATCTCTCAACAACTGTAGCAACTATTAATTCCACCGTTTAGCCCATTCCGGCAGGCAGACGTGTGATGACGATGGTCAGTTCAAATAGTAGCGAGCCTAAACCTCCCTCACCTAATTCTCACCCAAGCAGCCGGGATTCTTTCATTTGCTTGATGAAATAAATTTTCCTTTATCTAAAAAGACCCAAATATCTTAGTAAGTTTTAGTTTAATCATAATATAATTTATTCACACGTGTTCTCTATACTACTTAGAGGACATCCAAACTAAGAAACTATATACATTCTCTTATCTAAGGATTATTTTTGAGGCATGAAAAAGAAATGTAATTAAATAACCTAGCACATGTCTGTCCCTTGATAACCCTACTTGACTTTACGAATAAATGATTCTCTTTTGTTGGATCAATGAGAGGCATGAGCATGACTAGAACAGCCCATCCACCCGTGAGCAGAAATGAAGGGGTCGACGACTGTACGAGTGATGCGTGAGCAAGACACGTAGGAAAGAAAATCACATGTTATCCGCTCGTGCAAAAGATCAAAAAAAAGAAATATCACGTGCAATCTTTGGTCACCTCGAGATGATCATTAAAAAACAGATGATTTTTTTTAAAAAAAAGGGATTTACTACGTCTCATAATTTACAAAAAGAAGTTGGTCAGATGACTCAAGGTAAGTAGTAAGGGATATGAATATATGATTAATTTTTCTTACCGTTTTCTCATGCACAGGAGCACAGGTGGACAGAAAGTAGAGAAATAGATTGGTCAAAAACAAAATGGGAGGAGAAAGATTTGGGCGACGTGTTCACTGTCGTCTGTGACTAAAGGAAGAAAAAGCGGGGGCCAGCCCACCACAGTGCCAAATCCAAAATTTCCCAAGTACAACTACGGCAGCGAGTTAATGGTGATGGGCCGTGGTCGTGACGCCGGGGGCCCACCGCATTGATTCGGGCCTTTCAAGATTGGCTGCTGCCCCTGCGAAGAAGAAGCGGAATTGAATGGCTGGCTCGCCATCATCACCATGATGAGATCGATCGGTGCCAATTTCAACTTTTATTATTATAGCCCTCCTCTGATGATGATCGCCGTGGAAATCGGCGTCGAGCCTCTTGTTTTGATCGGTTCCACGATGTATGAGTTTCATCAGTTTTTGGATTGAGATTTTAAATTATTTAAAATGAATATAAACTCCGTTTGAGTATTTGGGGTGAAAGATAAATTCGACACGAAATTGAAGAGCGTGTTCGCACGTGTCGGCGGGCAGAGCATGACGAAGAAGACCACCAGCAGCAGGCGACTGATGTACGGTCGTCAACGGCGGCCAGTTGCTTATCAGAATTCCAGAGCAGGGCCTTCAACCACACTGTAGGAATTTGCATTGTGAATTTTTCTTCATCAAAAAGATGCAAAAAAGGTAGAACAAGTACAAGCAGCAGCAAAACCAAAAGCTCTCTATAAATTAAGGGTTCTATAGATGTCAGTCTCTTCCTCCTCCTCCAGCTCGATAGTCTCCTCATCCTAGGCAGCAGCAGCAGCAGCAGCAGCAGTGCAGGGCACATCAACTCGCAGCAAGCAAGCATATGCATCCATGGCGGCGTCGGGGTGTCTAGAGCTTCCTCCTGCAGAGCGGGCAGGAACCATGCTTGATCAGCCAGCCGTCGATGCACGGCACGTGGAACACGTGCCAGCAGTCCGGCAGGCTCCGCACCTTCTCCCCGACCTGGAAATCCTGCACGAACGAACAGCACAGAAGAAATTTTCAGCACATTTGCATCACTAGCAGCAGCAAGTTCTGTCTGAATGTAGTGGTAAGGTAATGAGCTAGAGCAGAGATGTTGGGAGTTTCGACCTGGAGGCAGACTGAGCAGCCGGAGAGGTCGCCGACGGCGTCACGCTTGTACTCCTCGGTGATCCAGGACTCGGGCAGCTTGTCGATGGATGCCCGTGGCATGCCGTTGGTGGCCTCGACCTCGAACAGGTCCGGCGACTCCCTGAACGGCGACGAGTCCACGGCGTTCATCTGCAATGGCAGGCACTGCCAGTCAGCCATGGAATCGAGCAATGCATAATTGCAATGATTCAGAGAAGAAGCGCATGATCATGCAAGATGTGGATCAACGGACCTGGCTCCGGACCACCCGCTGCACCGCTGGGTCGACCTTCTCGCGGACGAGCCTGCCGGTCAGGAGGCTGTAGATCACGTTCAGCTGCATCGCACATTTGCACACGTTAGCCTCATCAGAATTAAGTTAAGGCTCGACACCAATTTACAGCACAAGTGATATGCTAAAAGTTCAGAGACGCTGCCTTGAGACCAAGCGTTCACAAGATCACACAACCCTCTTTCCATAATCAAGATGAGCAGACGTATAGATCATATGTAGGCTACAAATTAAAGAATGCAGTTCAGAGACTGCTTTGCAACAACTATCCTACAAGCTAGTGTGATGTAGGAAAAGTTCAGTCTAACTCTGAGCAGCAACACTATAGTAATTCCACTAGAATTTGGCAGGCAGGAAGGACTTGTTTGTTGAGAAGAAGAAAAAAATCACCCAACGGATATGTGTTGCAGGCTTGAAGACGTCATTAGGCACTGAAAGAAACACCGGCAACACAGTTCATACATGCATATAAACTAATCAGCAGCACACGCCGACACCACAGGAACAAGCAAGCGCACGCAAGCAAGCAGGTATGCAGTTACGAGTTGCTGTCCAACTCCCAGCTACTACATGCTTCCTGCGCTTGGCTACAGCTAGCTGCTACTGCTAGTATCTTCAAATCAACTAAATTAATAATCATCATCCGTCCATATGCAGTGATGAGTGATCCCGGATCATCATATATGATGCAGTGGTTAATAAAACTTAGTGCTCGATGGATCCGGTGCTTTGCTTGCTTACCACGTAGAGGATGCTCCAGATCCCGGAGCGTCTGGCCTGCCAGAGGCGGATGGAGGAGTCGACGACCTCGATGGAGACGAGCGCGCCGGTGATGGCGCCGATCCCGGTGCCGCGGAAGAGCCCGCTCTCCGTGGCCAGCCCGATCAGGCCGCCGGTCACCGCACCCAGGAACAGACCAGCTGCACGCATACACCCATCTTCTTTCAGTACGGTGTGCTTTCAAATTAATTTGCCGTATGTATATATCGAAATTAATTTGCTTTCAAATTGACATGATTATACAATAATCCTATAATCTCCGAAGTCCGAACACTTGAAAGTTGAAAGTGAGTTAAATCGTGAAGAAGAAAGAAAATTGGGGAAAAGGCAGCCATAATCAACTGAAACTTTAGACTCAGGCTGCCGATGAAGAGGAACCCCAAAAATCCACTCCCAAAAACTTTTTAAAAAAACCTCATAACAGCAACTGCCAAAGAAGAGATCAGAGAAGGGGCGTCAAAATTAGGGAGCAGGAAGGGAAGGAGAATCGACGAAATAATTAATGGAGTGGAGGGAGGTGAGGAAGACGAAGAGGAAGAGCAGGCAAAGCAGGAAGGCCGGGTAGGAATGAAAGCGCGTCGTCCGTACGTACCGATGGCGAAGATGAAGGTGATGACTCCGCGGCAGACCCTGCGCATCATCCTCCTCCCCCTGGTGGCGCCCCTCCCGCCGCGGGCGCTGCCGCCGCTGGCGCTCCTCTGCGGCTGCAGGAACGCGCCCGACGGATCCATGCCTTGCCCAGCTGCTGCTCAAGCTTCTTCGGTCTTCTTCCTCCTCCGATCCACTCAGTTGTTGAATCGAATCGGACGCTCTCCGGTCTCAGAGATGAGATGACGACGGGCTGAATTAATTGGCGGCCGAGCGGCGACGCAGAGCAGGTGGTGGTCGAGGGACAAGGAGAAGAGAAGCGTTTGCAAAGGGGATCGAGAGAAGGAAGAGGGCGGAGGGGTGCTCGGGGCTTTTATGGCGCCAACCAACCCGTCGCCGCTACATTTATGGCGTGCGAGACGCTGCCCTGCCCGCTGGCCGGCCGGGTTGCTCCGCCGATCCCATCCTGATCTGATCGATCGGATCGCGTGCGTCACGTCCTCCCCCCTCTCGACGAGGCCGGCCGGCCGGGTTGCGTCGCCGCCGTGTAGGCCAACGGCGAGGCGGCACCGCGGCAGGCAGGCAGGGTTAGATATTTTTAGCCAGGGCGCTCGCTCCAGTCCATGTGTGCAGTGCAGTGCCCCCACCCGCATGCAGTGGCGTGGTACGCTCCGTACTCACCAGAGTTACTGCATGCCCTAGGCATCGTCCCTCCCAGGTTCACCTGCCAATCTACCATACCACATCCGTATGCGTATGTATATCTGTACGTACACGGTAGGCAGCGACATGCATAGTAAGCTTTTGTGCTGATGTGCTGCGTATATTCGATCATCTGCAAGCTAGTAAGCTTTTACGAAATGTTCCAAGATATATAGAGATACATAGCAGTACGAGCGCAAATTTATGGCGCCAGCCAGCTTGAGTTTTCTGACTTTCTTTTTTTCCTGACCAATTTGAATTTGCCGACCGACGATTATATTGGACAAACGGGGTTTCAATTCTACGTATGTACTCGTATTGTTCGACGGTGGGTGGACGAACCCCCTCTGCCCATCGATTGATGAACCTCGTGATCACATTTCCTTCAAACCAAGTGACTAAAATATATCCGTGTCAAAAAAAAAGCTAGTGACTAAAATATCTGACCGTACGTGGTGCGTGTGACATAGATAATGCACAGATATATCACATGCACCGTGCTTTGCCCTAGCTAGTAATTTCGATAGGTATACGTACTGCACACAGTTAACAATTGACTTTTTTTTACCTTACTTTTTATCAATTATTTGTTAAATATATTCTGACACAATATTCTTTTAGATATATACCTATCTTTGTCTAGGTGTGATAGATTTTAAATTAGCAATTATACTTACTACTTTTTATTCATATTTATAATTATTTTTTTTTGCTTTGCATCGCCTTCATATAGTGACATTAGTCAATAATGGCATACATTATTAGCAAATAAAATTATCTTTTGATTTTTTTTAAAAAAGAGGATATTGTATGTAATTTTGATTGTTTTGGTAACAATATATGACGATAATTATGAAATGGCCTCTAGCCTAGTGGTTAGAGAAACTGTGCAGACCGTTCGACTCCCTGTGGGAGCGGCTTCCCCCGTTGACTTCGGTCAAAAGATATATGACGATAATTTAAATAAATGTTTGAGGCTATTTATATTATTTTTTACAGTGGTAGAGGCGGGTATTTTAGATATGAGCTTTAGGGTTTTTAGATTATTTCTAGATAAAATCTAGTATTTTTTTTAAAACATAACAAATCCAATGACTATTATTATCGATTATGATTAAACCTATCTGATGGATGCATGTTTTTTTTCATTTTATAAGAATTATTCGCAATATCGATCGTGTCTATGACAATTAATATGGAAGGAGACGTAAATTGCTAGTAATAAGATATGGTTTCAAATGGTTTAATTTTTTCTCTCATATTTCTTCTTCATTATTCGCTTTTGCGGCCTTGACCTGTTCCGTCTCACGGGCTGCCACCTCTCGTCAATGTCACATTCCATCTCATCTTATCGTTCATCCTTCGTCTCGCTCTACATTCCATGGGCCGCTTGCCTTACCTGTTGCCAGCACCATAACTCTCTTACTCCATCGATGTAGTTCATCTCCTAGCACCTTGTCCGGTCACACCTCGTCGCACCATCTATGAGTTGATGCAATCTTCCCTCTAGCCTCTCCGGACTCTAAAGGTTATTGGGTCTGATATAATGAATGTAATTTTGAGACAATTTAGCATACAACTCCTACAGTATGTAGGTTTTTATATGTCTTATAATAATACAATATCCCGTACAAATTTTAGCTCATGAGCATTTCTTTCTCACAGTCCTCTCTCGCTCCTACAGTCATAAAAAAATCAATGTGACACTGTATAAGATCATCTTTTAAAGTAGTAGCACTATATCAGACCCAATAACAAGATCAATGGTCTAATTATATATCCAACTCTCTGCGTGACCATTACCAAGATCAGCTTCGTTGAACGAAGACGGGTAGGAGCTTCATGGACTGGCGTGCGGTGAGAAAACGAAACTTGCATGTTGGGGAAAATATGTTTGCTTCTAATAAAAATAGATTGGCGGAGCAAACGGCTCAATAATTCATACTACTAATTTTAAAAGATCGGATTTATAAAGACTAGACTAAAGTACTATATGTTTTTAGCGAAAATTAATTAAGGTAAAGTTCGATTGCAAAGGAGACACTAGGTACGTGCGGTGCCCTCTGAATTCAAGCCATCCATGTCCATAACGGAAAGGGCGGGTCGATTGCTGCCCATAACAGAAAGCTAGCACAAGGCCAATTCAATTCCCCACCGGTGAACATTGAACAGGCATCATCATATCGCCATTAGCAAGCAGAGGCCGGCTAACCAACCAGTCATCAGTCAGTCCCATTATTTAAAAAATAAAAGTCAGTCCATGCCACTGTCCAATTGCTGTCATCAAAACTTGCTTCATTTCTTCTCTTGGATTCAGGTCGACGATATATATAGATATGTCCATGTCGCGCCAGCTTGCTTCGAAAATGACATGACAGGGGACTCCAAATAGATAAATTCAGGTATGTACGTAATTGTGTAGTATATATATTCAGCTAGCGGCGAATATACCAATAATATAGAATACAAAAAGAAAACAGAAAACCTATTTGGGTGAGGATATGTATTGCAGTCTGTCTTAGCTGTGGCCGGCCAGAGGGATTAGCCAGTTAATCTGCGAAAAAGATAGCTGGTCAAGTCATTCGACCGCCTTAACTAATCGGACTAACTAGTCGATTACGAAAAGGGTACACGTGTTAGAGAGGCCTCGACCTTATGAAACAAGTGCCACACATGACGATAGCTATGGGCCAAGTGTAGGCCATGTATACGCATGATGACGTACAGGTTTCGTTTCGTCGATGTATCCTGCTAGGTCCTATATGGACGATTTGTGTTGGTGTTTGCTTCAAGTATATGTTGACGGAACGACAGTTCACTTGAAAAAAAAAACTCGTCTTAACAATTAATTAAAAAACAACCAAATTCAAGACCAAATTAGTGCTGCAAACACAGCAGACTGACCAAATCAAATATCGATGGCGTTTGAGAAACTGATCGAGGCGAAATTTAGAGCGGACGATGATGATCGAAGGCGTACTGTACGTACTTTGTGCCTCCTTTTCCAAAAAAAAAAAAAAACGTACTTTGTGCCTGCCAGCAGCATAGTATGCAGCACATGCATGCTTTTACACGTTAGTGCAGGCTGGATCAGAATTGCATGCGAATATACGATGAGTGCATTGGAGAAGATAAAGAGCAGCTGGGCATTGGAACCTGTCTGAATAGTGCGTGCACTGCACACGTCTTTGATCGTAATGGAGGTCCACGAGTACGTGCAGCCCATGCAAAATGCACACCTGCAGATCGAGGGCACTGATGATGACGGATCGGATCTACGGGAAGTTTTTCAATTCTTTCACATGATTGATGGCTCACTCATCACTCGTCAGAGCTACCATGCATGCATTCTGGTTAAAATTAAAGCCTCAATAACCACGCACCTAACAAGTGTCAATGCTCCTAAGAAGACAGTACACATGACAATCTTCCGGCTGCACATGCCATATCTATTCACCTTTCTTCTCTAGTTGAGGAAAAATCTCGAAACATCTGGCAGCCATAGCACACAGTAGTTCTTGTTATTACCTTGCAAATTAAGTTAGCTATATATACTATATGCTACCCCACGAGATAATAATAATAATAATAATAATAATAGGTAGAGAAAGGACCACGTTTTACCTAACTCTCATTTCTTAGTCCTTACCACAGGGAAGGGAAGAAGGGAAAAAAAAAAGGGGGACTTCCGCTACCCTGAAAATATCTAGTGAGGAAAGAACTCAGTATGATAGAATAGAATGTATTCCCTCAACTATGCTCCATCCCGTACTAAATTATAAAGTATTTTAGTTTTTAGATACATAGTTTTTTTATATACCTAAACGTACCGGCAACATATCCTATGCAAACCAACTTCGTATGCAAATTATGCAAACTTCCACCACAATCGCTGGATCCCCATCCAATGGCCACATGGAGAGATGAAAAATATTAGCACTTAAACCCTCCCACCGTTACCTTTCCTAACTATAATTTATCTAAAATCCCCTTCTAACCAAGGGAAACGCTGCACCGTTTCTCCGTGCCAGCCGCCGCCGAGGAGCTGCTCGTGAAGATTGCGCGGGCGTCGGCGGGGCTCGTCATGTCGGTCGGCATCCATCCGTGGGCGCTTGCCGCTCGGCGGCGGAGTGCCGCACGCATGCCGCCGCCGCCCCCAACATCCGCCGCATCTCCGTCCGGCAGAGCTTGCCTTCCTGCCCTCCGGTGCCAGGTCCGTCACCTCCCGGAAGTCGTCGCTCTCTTCTCCCAAGGGCTGGGACTCGTCCACGGGCTTCCGGCCGGTGATGAGCTCCAGGAGCACCACGCCGAAGGAGAGCACGTCGGATCTGTCAGCTTCCCACTCGACGCGTACTCTGGCGCCATGTACATAGAGGAAGAGGATCAGAGAATGCCGGATTGGTGACGAGCTGTACAGTGGCCGCCGATGCACCAGCAAAGTGTTTTTTCTGGACAAGAATGCATGACTGCACTGCGCGCGCACACACACAAAGTTTACCAACAGCAATGTCAACGCCCTAGCTCAACGAAGCTGCGCCTGCCTTGCATCACGTCCTCCCCTCCCTTCCTCTGCAGCAATTCATTCATCCCCCGCTCCGTCCGTCCTCCCCGCCGGCCGCGTGTGTGCTGGCACGGCTTCGGCTTGGTCCTTTATCCTGCGATTGATCCAGCGTATACGTGGGTGTTGCTGTTTACTTGCGCGCTCTTCTTGAATCTTCGCCGCCGAGCTCGGCGGTGGAGATGTCGTCGGCGAAGGCCATCCACAAGAACAGCTCGATGTCCGCCGAGTACTGCCTGGAGTCGTAGGGGGTGCTGTGGCCGAGCTTGACGCCGTTGGTGAGGTCCAACGAGCCCTCGTCCGTTTCCAACGACCGCCACACCTGCACCATCCGCGGCCGCTTGGCGGCGGAGTGTTGCTCGCACGCCGCCGCCGCCCCCACCATCCGCCGCATCTCCGTCCAGCAGAACCTGCCCTCCAGCGCTAGTTCCGCCACCTCCTGGAAGTCGTCGCCCTCCAGCACACGGGCCTGCAGCATGCGTGCATCAATGGCGCCGTCCTTCCATCTGAGCATCGTCACGAGCCACTCCACGGCGGCGGCCGGCGCGTGGCGTTGCGTTTTTCTCGGTCGGGGGGTTTTAGATAAATTATGGTTAGAAAAGCTAATGGTGGGAGGGTTTAAGTGCTAATATTTTCCACCTCTCTATGTAGCCATTGGATGAGGATCTAGCGATTGTGGTGGGAGTTTGCATAGTTTGTATACGAAGCTAGTTTGCATGGAATACGTTGCCAAACGTACCATTGCTGGAGAGTGGGGGCACAGTAACCTCGGCTAGTAATGGGCCAAATTAATACAACCTTTGTAGGTGGCCTAAAATCACCTATGGTCATATGGAGTAGTGGGTGTCAGAGGAGATTAATTAGAGATGAAGAAGACGAGAGAAAAACTTGCTTTTCTTTCACGTTATTTAAAACACTGGATCTTTACTACTCAAATTTTTTTATACAATCTTCTTCCGTCTGGAGAAGGAAAAAACATTTAGGGTACATCAAGCTTATGTATTCAAATTATATTGTCATTTCTATCAGTTTTAGATTGTTACTTCTTTTGCGAATGGACTATTTTTTATGTGGCCGTGGTATGTTGAGTAATTTACCAATGAAAACGTGTACAATCAGTTTTATTTTTCTCTTAAATGTGGTAATTTATATATGGTTTATTTTCCTGTCTAATTACTAAGATATATAATAGATGTCTGCATTTATATAATACTATCTCCAGCCCCAAATATCTAAGTAAGTATTAGTTTAAACGTAATATGATTTATTCATACGTTCTCTATACTACTTAGAGGACATCCAAAATAAGAATAGTAAGAAACTATATACATTCTCTTATCTAAGGATTATTTTGAGGCATGAAAAAGAAATGTAATTAATAACCTAGCACATGTCTGTCCCCTGATAACCCTGCTTCACTTTATGAATAAATGCTTTTCTTTTGTTGGATCAATGAGAGGCATGACTAGAACAGCCCATCCACCCGTGAGCAGAAATAAAGAGGTGTGGACTGTACGAGTGATGCGTGAGCAAGTCACGTAGGAAAGAAAATCACATGCTATCCGCTCGTGCAAAAGATCAAAAAACAAGAAATATCACGTGCAATCTTTGGTCACCTCGAGATGATCATTACAAAAACAGATGCTTTTTTCAAAAAAAAAGGGATTTACTACGTCTCATAATAAATTACTAAAAGAAGTTGGTCAGATGACTCAAGGAAGTAGTAAGGGATATATATATATAGTATGATTCATTTTTCTTACCCTTATTTCATGCACAGGAGCACAGGTGGACAGAAAGTAGACAGATAGATTGGTCAAAAACAAAGTGGGAGGAGAAAGAGATCTTTGGGTGACGTGTTCACTGTTGAACAGTGACTAAGGCCCTGTTTAGTTCCGAAAAATGGATGGAAGAGTTTGGTGAAAATAACGTATCCGACACTGTAGCACTTTTCGTTTGTTTGTGGTAAATATTGTCCTATCATGACCTAAGTAGGCTCAAAAAATTCGTCTCGTCGTGTATATTAAAACCATTTAATTAGTTTTTTTATTTACCCACATTTAGTGTTCCATGTATGAGGAGAGAGATTTGATGTGATAGGTAAATAGTGAAGTTTGAAAAGAGAATTTGAAGAAATTTAGTGATGTGACGGGGAACTAAACACAGCCCCGGTCACATCATCAAACTTCTAAAAATTTTCTCTCCAAACTTTACTATTCACCTATCACATCAAATCTCTCTCCTTATGCATGGAGTACTAAACGTGGGTAAATTCCTACGATGAGCTATATATGCCATCTGGCATTCTGGCGTCCACGAAGCAGTGAGCAGCCATGGCTTGCTGGGAGCTAGCTGGCATGGTGAGTGCCCTGCCCAACGTTCGATACTTACACAACACACACGCGGAAACACCTACTACCTAGCTGGTCTGTGATCCAGATCCAGAGAAGGTGGCACCGGATGCACCGTTCCTGGACTGGACATTGTGCCAGTACATTCGATGTAGGCCCTGTTTAGTTTCACATCCCATCACCAAACTTTCAAAAATTGTCTCTCCAAACTTCACTATTCACCTATCACATCAAATCTCTCTCCTCATGCATGGAGTACTAAACGTGGATAAATAAAAAACTAGTTGGATGGTTTTGATGTACACCGACGAGACGATCTTTTAAGCCTAGTTAGGTCATGGTAGGACAATGTTTACCACAAACAAACGAAAAGTGCTATAGTATCCGATGTAACTTTTTCACTTTACTTTTTACTTTTTTTTTCAGGAACTAAACACCCCTAAGAGGAAAAAGCGCGGGCCAGGCCACCACAGTGCCAAATCCAAAATTTCCCAAGTACAACTGCGGCAGCGAGTTAAATGGTGATGGGCCGTGGTCGTGACGCCGGGGGCCCACCGCATTGATTCGGGCCTTTCAAGATTGGCTGCTGCCCCTGCGAAGAAGAAGAGCGGAATTGAATGGCTGGCTCGCCATCATCACCATGATGAGATCGATCGGTGCCAATTTCAACTTTTATTATCATAGCCCTCCGCTGATGATGATCGCTAGGCGTGGAAATCGGCCTCGAGCCTCTTGTTTTGATCGGTTCCACGATGCATGAGTTTCAACAGTTTTTGGATGGAGAATTTAAATGATTTAATAAAATGAATAAACTCTGCTTGAGTCTTTGAGATAAAATCAAAATTCGACACGATATTGAAGAGAGTGTTCGCACGTGTCGGCGGACGTGGCAGAGCGTGACGAAGAAGACCAGCAACAGCAGCCGCCTGATGTACGGTCGTCAACGGCGGCCAAGTTGCCTATCAGAATTCCAGAGCAGGGCCTTCAACCACACTGTAGGAATTTGCATTGTGAATTTTTCTTCTGCTCAGCATTGCAAGAATTTGTCAATTTTCTTTGTGGTGAACCGGTTTTGAGTCATAGACGTAGTATACTAGTATGGGTGTTCATATTGTAGGTGTACGTATGTGTATAGGGGTGAATATATGTATGTACTTGCGTTTGAAAAGAACGTAAGAATTTCACAACAATAAGTTCAGTTTAAACACAAATCTCGTTCCAAAGCAGGGCCTAAAGGGAAAGGACAGACATTAAAAATGTAACTTTGGCCCATTTGTGACCGATGGCAGCCCAATTAAAGGCCCAGCTTCCCAAACGTTATCCCCTCTTCTTCAGTGCCCACCACTTCACCTCCCGGCCAGCCCAATGGCAGCTGCGACGGCGCCGCCCCCGCCGGCGATCGCCGCCACCTTCTCGGCCCTCCTACGCCGCCAGACCGGCCGTAGCTACAGACTTCGGCCTTTCTACGAGAGATGCGTCTCCTCCAACGCGACAGCCGAGGCGGCGGAGTCGGAGAACCGCCGGAGTGGAGGCATCGGCGGGACGCGCCTGGAGGAGGCAGTGCCCGCAGGGGAGGGGCGCTCGCGGGTAGACGCCTGGATATCGGCGCGGTTGGGCGGCGGTGGCGTAAGCCGCGCGCGCGTTCAGGCCAGCATCCGCGCGGGACTCGTTGCCGTCAATGGCCGCTCGGTCTCCAAGGTGCTGTGGTTCTCCTCTCTCTAACCCTGTTTATTTCCTGTAAAGTTTGATCGTTGTTTTAGTCCAACAGTGAAATAATGCAGCTTAAACAGTTTATTTCTAGCTTAAAGAAGAACTTCTCTCTTTTGCTAATGCAGCTTAAACAGTTTATTTCTAGCTTAAAGCTGAACTTCTCTCTCTTTCGCTCTTTTAAGAGGAAGAATGGAACTCCTTATTCGAGAGATGGGCATACTGAATAATTCACAGGTTAATATGAGTTCATGGAGGACCACTTGTACAATATATTACTTGATAGAGTACAAGCACATAAGCAACAGTGTTAATAATTGTGGTTATATGCTACTTTGTTATGGGTCTTTGTTTGTCTATCTTGCTGTGTCTTAGGTTGCTATACTCCTCTTTGTGCATAGTAGGTTTCACATATGGTGAAGGGTGGGGATCTGGTCAGTTGCACGGTGTCGGAGCTACAGCCGCTGAGGGCAGAGGCGGAGATGTCTGCATTTATATAATACTATCTCCAGCCCCAAATATCTAAGTAAGTATTAGTTTAAACGTAATATGATTTATTCATACGTTCTCTATACTACTTAGAGGACATCCAAAATAAGAATAGTAAGAAACTATATACATTCTCTTATCTAAGGATTATTTTGAGGCATGAAAAAGAAATGTAATTAATAACCTAGCACATGTCTGTCCCCTGATAACCCTGCTTCACTTTATGAATAAATGCTTTTCTTTTGTTGGATCAATGAGAGGCATGACTTACTTGCGCCCTTTCTTTTTGGTTCCATATACAATGCTTCCTCCCAAATGTTATTTCTCTTAAATAAAAATAAATCCAACTGTGGTGTAATGATGCTTTTGTAGCATAAACCTACTTGCCTTGTTAGAAGATGCTCAATCACTGCAACCAGCTTGTTTTTCAATTTAATTGTGACTGCATGAGTTACTGCTAGCAGGCAAGAATGATAACCTGGAACTGGAAGTGCCCAGGTCATAGTAAATCTCTACTGATTAGTTGAATCCAATGACAAATGAATTTATATTTGCATTTGTAGGTCGTCATGACTGTTAAAATGAATAACAATTTTAGTATTTTCAGAATTAAAAATCTGATTTAGGTTTCGTGGCTTCATATGTAATTTGGCTCACTTGTGAATTTCAAACTGCAGGTATAAGGTAAGGGAGGTCTTTGCTGGTGGTGGATCTGCACTAGTAGAGTGGAGACTGGAAACAGGACGCACTCACCAGGTAGTAATGTGTGGATAACATTTGGATTGCATAGGACAGCTTGGGAATATACTGTGTTTCACTTATTTCATTGCTGATCTTGCATCTACCGACTATCAGATCCGCGCACATGCGAAGTATCTAGGAATCCCACTTCTTGGTGATGAAACATATGGAGGTACCAAAAGCATGGCACTATCACTTTTGAGACCGAAAACTACTTCAAAATATCATAGCGGGCTTTCGGATCTGATATCTGAAGTAGACAGACCCTGTCTTCATGCTGCATTGCTTGGGTAGGTATTCTACTATATGTATCTTGTGTTTTACAGTTTCCACTGTCTGGAGTGTGATTATTGTTGTTTCCCAGATTCAAGCATCCACATTCAGGAAAGATACTTGAATTCTCATGCCCCCCGCCAGATGATTTTACTAAGGTACTTGATGAATTGCGACGTGTTACATCAGGTGATGGCCAAAATGGTGATGGTGTTGTCCAATAACAATTCGTGCCAACGCAGAGTGAGCCAGGTAGTGATGTTTAGCATTTAGTATTTCTGGCTTGAGGTCTGTTTTATCAGAGCTGTGTGGGCAGTGAACTTGTCGTTGATGGATTCAGGGGGTTAAACTGCAGGAGCCTCCCACAAGCTTTTGAACACCACGAATGGGAGATGAAACAACGCTGGGGATGTTGAGCAAAGCATTAGAAGTCTTCAACATTTCTTTTTCTTTTAAGAAGTAGAAATAGGGTTTAGCTTTCTAGCCTCTATGTTTATTTTTAAGTTTCTTATTTTATTTTGGTTGTGGTGTTTGCCGAGGACTACCGATTTAAAAGCATTTAGCAGTGTGAGCCTGGGTAATCTGTAGCTAACAGTTGCTCACCATGACTGATTTCCATGATGTAAAATGTACAAAGAAAATAGTTACACGAATTGCCGAGAGGATTGATTGTTTTTTTACTCCAAATATGGTGCTGCCTGTTGGCATACAAGCGTTGCTGACATACTTACCACATTGATGTTTGGCAGCAGCTCCTTTGTGTTTCTTAGATCAGGTGTTTTCCAGTTGTGAGTTTTGAAAATGCTATGTGAAGCAAACATACTGCAGTTCTGTAATGTGCAGGAATACTAAGATGGCGATTCTTCCAGAATATAATTGGGACGATTTTGCAGCGGCCACAATGCATGTACATGAACTCTGTATGGATACCAAAAGCTGCACATGTACAAGCAAAAATTTGGCACCCAAGTAGGATGTGCCTAACAATAATCTGTCTTCAGCAGTGCAACGGCAGACAAAAAAAGCAGCAACGGCGAATATGAGAATAGCAGGAAGATTTTAGTGACATAACAGCATTCGAGTGCTTGAGTTGCTACACATCTATCCAGCACACGGACACAGGACAAAGGGGTTCCATTGCCATTGGCTAGTGCAAGAAAATATGAACAGATTACAAAGAGAGGCAGAATTGCATGACATGAACAGAAAGTTCTTGCAACTGTAGGTTGTGGCTAATAACTACCGAGCAAGATGTGCTAAACAATAATACAGTCTTTCTGTGTCAAAAGCATAGCCAAAGATACAACAGCCGTGCCTAGCAACGAATCGGATGAACTCAGGATGGTCACTTCTGCTTCTTAGATTTCTTTGGGGGGTTCTTCACTAGTGCTTCACCCTCATCATCAGATTCACCTTCAATGGACTCGTCAGGGACATCATTTGGAGCATTGTGCTTGGTGATGTATTCCTTGAGAATCGCCATGCTCTTCTCCTTCATCGTGGCCAGCTGCTCGGACAGGATACCGGACTCAGAGCTGATAGCAAACGATTCCGCTCCAAGAACCAGGTTAGCCTTCACTCTTGGACCAAGGCTAGCAATCGCAACATTTGCTTGGCCTTCCATCACCTCAGTCCTGCAGGAATATGCTGAATTTAAGATGCCAACAACTAGGATAAGTATGGCAGGCCAAAGAGAAAAAACTATTTGTAACAGGACCGAGCATATGAAGCAGGAACAGAGCATCAAAGTGTCAAACTGTGCAAAGAGGATATCTTAACAAGGAGATGACCTGAAACCATCGACACAAAAGTAAAGGCTAGAGCCTAGATGGAGTACCAGATGGTGTTATTAAAGCATAAAATTGATTGCCTCCTAGAACTGCAGGTTACTGTTGAACCGAATAGTAACAATTCATCGAATAAGTACTTAACACATAGTGCATCGTTGATGTAAAGTCTGAAGAAAGCTGAATCACATCGATTCACTGTGAAACCACATAATTCCAGGACCTTCCTCTCCAATTGTCAATAAGATTTTTTTGCTGGTAATTGTCAATAAGAATTAGCAGCGTTGCGTGACAGTTCTGATGCTTCGTTGTTCATGTAATGCAGCGTGGCATCAGTTTTGATATGCCATGGTTCATCTAATAATTCGTGGTTCCCAAATTCCCATCGCCTCCAAACGAAACCAGGAATCCTTCAGTAACTCAACAAAGCAAACTCCTGTTGCTAAGCTTGATCTTATAACCAGAGCATATTTCGAAAAAAAAATATTTTTCATCTATCCATAATAGCAGTAATATGCTGAAATCAAGCAATCATAACTAATTACTCCGAAGTTAGTGGAGCATTATGTCAGGTTACACGAGCTGCCTATACCGTGCACGAAGGACCACTGTTGGGACTTGGGAGCAGGAGCTGCAAACCTCGGGCGCCGGCTTCCGGGCGTTGCAGGAGGGAGATCCTCGCAGGGGCAAGGCACCAAGTCGTCGGCGACGGAGGCACGGCAGGAGTTGCTGGCGGCCGGCGGTGGGGAGGGTTTCGTTGGGGAGCGGATTCGAGGAGTCGAACAGAGAGAGAGACCCCTACGAACGTGGAGAGCAGGGCGGATGGGCCTTCGAATAATTTGGGCCGAATGCTGTTAAACGGGCCGAAACGATTACATGGGTTGGAACCTGGGCTCAATCCGCCACACGACGACGACTCCTTTCCCTTTCCCCGAGAATAATGGGCCCCGACCGAAAGCGACAAGTATTCTGGCGACTTTCATTATTCTTGTTTTTCATTCAATCTACTTAAAATGGTTTTTTTGTGCTAAAATAACTTAAAATGGTTTTCAATTCTAAAAAAACTTAAAATGGTTTTATTTTTCCAAACAAAAATAACTTAAACATGGTCTCCAGAAGATTTGAAAAGAATCTGAGTTGACAATGAAACGACCACACTTGCTGCTTATTTTTTACCTGCCCGGCATGATTCGGTCTACCGCTCGCTTTGGAACATGTTCGCAGCACTGCAGGAACGCACTCTGAGACCTGAAGAACCAACCACAATGGGATTCAGGGGGCAGCCTGCCTAACAAAGCGAAAATGGTGGACAGCAAGGCAGCCACTGCCTGTTCTTCTCATCATCAGTCATCACTTCACTGAATTTTAACTGCATCTATTCTCCCTCACCCAAGGCCCAAGCGGAATCAATCGGCCGGTCGGCCAGTTTCTCGATCCCCTTCCCTTTCTTTCCCATGCTTTGCTAATCTGCTAATGCAACGGATGGACACCGTTTTAATGCGATTGTTAACTGGGCTTTTGGAGTCATTAGTGTGATTCGATTCTTTTTCTACTAGAACTGCATTTGATTAGTGCTTGACTTGGCTGTTACTACTGGCTGATCCCAGAGACTTGAGTGCAACAAAAGGTGGCGAAGCTTTATTTGCTGCAATGGATGGATAATAAAGCTTCTTCTGGCTGGCTGCTTGCCCCTGCAGGTGGCGGCACATGGATTGCAATGCCATGAGATGAGAAGCAGGCAGCTAGCCTTTTTCTCCATCGACCAGCTACTGAAAGAATATTAGTAACCGGTTGTTTAATTAGGGGAACGGCACGGATGATTAAAGGATAAGTTGTAATGGAGAGCAAAAAGGAGTGGGAGAGGAATGTTCTCCAGGTTTTAATGTAAAGAATACAGAGTATCTGTGGCTGGGTGGAGCTATATATTGCCATGATTAACCAGACTATGAAGCTGATTGATGCTACTCCTTTCTGAGATTTATCTGAATTTGAACCGGTATGTGTTGAAATACACCGAGATATACAGCATCAAATTAGTTTCGTTGAATTTACTTTGAAATGTTTGGTACGGTAGACATCAATTTATTTTTTATCAACCTGTTCAAAATCAGAGATTACTACTTAAGACAAAAAAACTAAAACATTCCATTTTGGAACGAAGGAAAGCACTTTGGCGAGTGTGTTTGAATCCCAATATCCAAAGAATGAGTATCTGAGCACGACGTGGTTGGCTTTTGAACGTTCAACCGGTATTATGCAGATGACACGCATGTATTCCAATCCACAATATTCCAAGCTTTGCTAGGCTATAGCACTGTTTGCCCTGACTGACATTCCTCCACTAACTCGGACAAGAATCAAGACCAAGGCCATTTTTAGATCCAGAATTTCTACTCCTAAATTTAGGATGCAAAAATAAGATTCCCATCACATCAAAATGTCATAACATGCATGAAGTACTAAATGTAGATAAAATCAAAAACTGATTACACAGTTTTATTGTACTCTGCGAGACGAACATTTTGAGCCTAATTAATAAATTTTTGGACAATTTTCACACATACAAACGAAATGCTACAGTGGCGCAATGATTACGATGTGACATCATACTCCCAAATTCACCCACCCAATTTCAACATCTAAACAAGGCCATGGCTTCGCCGTGCCGGCGAGTTTTCTCTGGGATCAATTTTTTTTTGTCGTGCTCGGGAACTGTGGAGGCGACCGGGGAGGTTGAGCGGCAGAAGTTGTGACCGGATCGGCACAAAAATTAGAGAACGTTCGAAACGCATGCGAAAAATATTAGAGAAGAAAATCCGCTGGGATCTCTTGGTTTTGCGTAAGCAATGACTCCGCTACCCATAATTATCCAAACATGGGTAGTTGATGGCTGACTGAGGAGAATTCAATATGTGTACGACCTACCTGACCCCACCACTAATGACTTATGGCTAGCTGGTGGTGGACATGTTAAGAAGAGGCACGGGTCGGGTACGTGAGCATTTTTTCGGGCCCGCCCGGGCCGGGCCTGAAAAAAATCCGGTTATTTCGGGCCGAGAAAATCCTGCCCATGACCATCCCACTGGGCGCGTCGGGCCTCAATTTTCGGGCCGGGCTCGGGCCGGGCCTGGGCTTGGGGCGGGCCGCCCGTGCATTTTATAGTGTAAAATAACTAAAAACAGCATTTCGGGCCGGGCTCGAACCAAGATTTATTTTCTCGGGCTGCAAGATCTGTGACCAGGCCCGTCCAGTAAGGTCCATGGGCGGGCCTGGTTCGGGCCGGGCCCGGACTGGGCCTGCGGGCCGGGCCAGGCCGGGCTAAAAATGCTCAGGTCTACCCAAAACCAACATCTAAACACGGCCTTACCTTGTAGTTGTAGCATCACCCCAGCAAGGCAAAACACGGATCGAAAGAGAGATCAGGTGATGGATTTCTTCAGTGTCACGAACTCGACGATTCAGCTCGAGGGTTTGAGGGAATGCTTTTTTTTCTTTTAAAGGAATGGGTTTAGGGATTAAGATGTGGGTGGTCCTCGTTATACCGTGATGCTGCTGCACCACGGAAGCTGGCTAATGCGCAGTTAACTTAAACCAGCCTATTACAGCAGCAGTTGCTAGCTGATGTTTTTGGAAGAGAAACACGATACTCTCCCCATGACAGGAATCTGCAATGGTATACACTAGTGTACAGTACGTAGCACACGTACAGTACTGCCAGGTCAACGGATGCAAAAGCTATGGGGGTTCCCTTTCGGTCCCCCGGCTTGCTGCCTGTCTCTGCTTTGCTTTGGCTTTACGCGACGATCAGTCGATGAGGCAGGCTTTCAGTTCAGGGGTGAGTAGTGTTCAACGCAGTAGTCTGCCATCAATCTCATGGCCATGGCGTACTCTTCTGCACTCTCTAGGTCTTGTTTAGATGTTGAAATTGGTTGGTTGAATTTGGGAGTTTGATGTCACTTCATAATCATCGCGTCACTGTAGCATTTCGTTTGTATTTGTGAAAAATTGTTTAAAAATTGATTAATTAGGCTCAAAATGTTCGTCTCTCAAAGCACAACAAAACTGTGCAATTAGTTTTTTATTTCATCTACATTTAATATTTCATGCATGTTATAACGTTTTGATGTAATGGAGAATCTTCTTTTTACATAGTAAATTTGGGAGGTAAATTTGGATAGATGGTGGTGCAGGAGGGAGCAGTAGGAGCCGAGCCTTCCGTAGCCGTAGCACACATGCATGCAGATGCAGATGCAGCGCGGCGCAGGTATACTGTGCTGGAGCCTGAAGCACAGGCAGCAGGGCGCTGCCATGGCCCATGATGCCCCATGGCCTGAAGGAAGATTGGAAAAGAAAACTTTCCTCGGCCGCAGCCGGGGCGGGCACAGCTATCTATGGAGATCGTGGATGGAAGCAATGGAGGATCAGGGAGAGGGAGGAAGAAGCAGCCCCACCATCCTCTGCATGGACAAGCTATGCAGACAGGCATGTGTCCAGATGTCTTTGGCAAGCCATAACTCGACGGTTATACGATTTTTTCTTTGAAAAATGTAATGTGTCCGTCCCAAGCTATAGTATATATCCAGATGTATCAAACATATAGATATATATTTAGAAAACATAAAAAATAGGATTTTTTAGGATGGAGAGAGCATCAATGTGTTCTCCTGTCTGAAGCTGGAGGCCTGAATCCTAATGCAACAATAGAGTGTAGTAGAAGAGGAGAGGTGAGGACGACGTTACTTTGACAGTTTGGCTGTGTGATGAAGAGGTACTCTAGTAACGCTTTTTGAAAAGAAAGGGTACACATGTGCATGCAGCCATGGAAGTGCAGCAGCTGCAGCGGGAGGAGGGTGGTCACGGTAAGGCCTTGTTTAGATATTGAATTTGGAAGGTGGATTTGGGAGTATGATGTAGCATTTCGTTTGTATTTGTAAAAGATTGTCCAAAAATTAACTAATTAGGCTCAAAATATTCGTCTCGCAGAGCACAACAAAACTATGTAATCAGTTTTTGATTTTATCTACATTTAGTATTCCATACATGTTATGACATTTTGATGTGATGGGAAATCTTCTTTTTGCATAGTAAATTTGAAAGTAGAATTTGTGATCTAAACAATAAACAAGGCCTAGTTCACAGACCCTGTTCAGGGAGGATAGCCGTCCTTGGTGGGTCACACAAGCCACAGCATGCGAACAAAAGAAAGTACCTGAATCCACTTGGGCTGGGCCTACACTCCCCCCCTCCCAAATGCCCGTCCGTCCATCCATCCATAATTCCATATGCTATTTGCTATGCGATGCAGTGTGTGTGTTTGTGCTACCAGAAACTGAAAACGTGATCAGGGGTGAGGAACCAACAAAAAGGGCCCCGTTGAAATTCCTCCTGGGCCTACATGATGAGCTCTCAGCTCCTTTTTTCTGAAATGAAATGTTCTGCGCTGCCAATTCCGTGGGAATTCGTCGTCGTCTTTTTTTTTTGTTTCTTTTGTGAACGAACACAAAATGCTCTCAACTTGTCCAGAGATGCTGAGGAAAGTGTACTGCAACGCTAATTTGCTGTGGATGTTGTGAATGCAACGCTAATTGTTGTGAATGCCAATTCTTTTTTTTTCTGAAAATAGTGAATGCCAATTCTGTCAACGCTAATTAATATGTCAAATGTTGTGAATGCAGCGCTAATTTTTGCTTCGATGCTCCTCTGAAACCTGGGCTAGGGCGCTAGGCAGCTACGCTACGACCTTGAGCCGGAGAGAGCAGCAGCTGCAAAGCTCCGTCCCGGCAGCACCGTCCCGTCCCATCCGCCGTCTCGTCCCCCCCCCGACACGTGACACCGCGCGCGCCGTCAGCATGCCGTGCTCCGACCACCACCTCCCTCTACTCCTCCCGCCTCGCCGGCCTTTTTGAACCTCAACCCCACTCCCCCTCCACTGCTGAAGCAAAGCAAGCGACGGGCCGGCCGGCCAGAATCCGCCGGTGGATTCCTTCCATCCATATGCTCATTCCCTCCTCCACCACCACCAGCACCACCGGCCGCCGCCTCCCTTTTATTCCCACGTCCCGCTCGGCATCGCGCGCCACCACGCCGCACCCACAGCTGCCCGCCGCCACCATGCCTCCTCCTCCTCCTTTTCCACTGCTCCTCCTCCTCCTCCTCCTCACCGTCGCCTCCGCCTCGCCGGAGCGGGACGCCTACGCGCTCGCCAGGCTCAAGGCGGCGCTCGTCCCCTCCACCACCTCCTCTTCCCCGACGCCGCCACCGCTCGCCGACTGGGACCCCTCGGCGTCCCCGCCCGCGCACTGCGCCTTCTCCGGCGTCACCTGCGACCCCGCCACGTCCCGCGTCGTCGCCATCAACCTCACCGCCGTCCCTCTCCACGGCGGCTCCCTCCCGCCCGAGCTCGCCCTCCTCGACGCCCTCGCCAACCTCACCCTCGCCGCCTGCTCCCTCCCCGGCCGCCTCCCCGCCTCCCTCCCCTCCATGCCCGCCCTCCGCCACCTCAACCTCTCCAACAACAACCTCACCGGCACCTTCCCTTCCCCCTCCTCCGCCGCCCAGCCATACTTCCCCGCCCTCGAGCTCATCGACATGTACAACAACAACCTCTCCGGCCCGCTCCCGCCCTTCGGCTCCCGCCACGCCCGCCTCCGCTACCTCCACCTCGGCGGCAGTGG